>JASCZW010003291.1:0-28521 GCA_034211315.2 Aedes japonicus | reverse complement strand
AGGATCAGAAAATTATCAAACATCAAGTTGGAAACACACTCAACTCACCCACGCAAATAACGGCAGCTGGGCTGGGTGTACAGGGTGCGGCAGAAAATAATGAGAAAATTTGTTCTATTTCTTTCAAATCCCATCAACTAATTCAAGCAATAATATCAACATTTTCGAGAGCAGTTATCTTTATAAAGTCCTCTTAAACAAATTTATTCAATGTGTTCTCCATTTAAATTGATAACATCCTCGAGCCGACGCCGGAAGCCAGAGCATGCCTTTTGGACGTGTTATGGTTGACTTCAGGGTTTGCACACTAGGGTGTGATGTTTTGCAGGCTCGTGCTTCAATAAAGCCCAAATCGAATAATCCAACGGATTAAGATCTGGCCTGCTAAGGGGCCACAAATCCTTCGGCCAAAACTTCATGTTATCGTTCAACCATTGTTGGGTTCGATTGAACGTGTGACACGGCGCTCCATTCTGCTGTAGGACAACGTTTTCATCCTCGAAGAAGTTGGATTTCACCCAGGGAAGCACTTGGTCCTTTAAAATACCGATATTCACTTCGGTATTGATTTTAACTCCAGCATCAATGAAAACAGGCGGCATTTTCAAACCGGGCGTCATTTTCAAACCGTTGGACGCCACCAATCCAATCATCATGACACCAGCCGGGTGTTTGGTTTGAAATTTGAATTTCACTTTTTCTGGAACGTTGTCCATTTTCTGCGGTGAAATGAACCGGTCCGTGCGGCTGTTGGCCACAGCATCAATGCTGAAAAGCTTTTCGTCGGAGAACAGGATTATCATGTTTTCCTTCTTCAACAAGGAAAGCAATCTCTTGAACGAGTCATTCGTAGTTCCTTGACCCGGTCCATATAGATGCATACAGGTCTTCTTTGATGATTCTCTGCATGAATTTCTCCGAAATATTCGCTTCCTTTGCAAGTTTTCTTATGTAACGCACCGGGTTGCGAGCAATTTTTGCACGGACCGATTTGATCACGTTTGGCTTCCGCTGCTTAGGACCATCCTGCAGGGACGTTTAAACTGTTGCCGGTTTGGCTAGTTTGCTGATTGGTACCTGTCGCTGGATATATTTTTAAGGTGTTAACTCGCTGACGTTTGTCGTAATTATCTTCGATGGTCATCATCATAAATTTGTCTTTATTTTATATTTTGGTTATTTGGAACATGTAAATATTGAAAGTGAAACGACTTTTTGTTTTAAACTTTAATCATGGCTTTTTATACAAAAAACAGTTTTTAAGTTTTTTAAGGCTTGATGCTTTGGTTTGTTTGGGAATTTTTTTTTTCAAGCTAAACCACCTTACTACCTAACTACTTTAGACTACTATTAATCTTACAACTAACTTATCTACCATTGACAACTAACCTGCTGTATACTGAGTGCTTATTAAATTTGTTCCTAATGTAAATATTTTTTAATTAATTTTTGGAACGGTCGCGTCTTGATTAAGGTCAGTAGTCCTTGTTCCAAATAGGCAATCTAGGATCATTCTGAGCGTTCAGTTTTGCGTGACTTGCAGCTTGTTTCTGTGAGTCTGTGCGCATGATTCTCACACCGGAGCAGCGTAGAATATCGCAGGCGCTATGATCTGTTTCTAGACGGCCAGTTTGTTCACCCCTGAAGAGCGGGATCTTCGGCAAATCAGCGAGTATAGTGACCTAACTAAGGTGGAGCACTTGACCAACGTTCTCTCCACATGCGACCAGAAGAGAAGTTTTTCGTCAAACAACAGTCCTTAATAAGTTACCTCGATGGTCTACTCATCCCTTGTACCGTCCGGGCAAGATGGAGGTGCCAATGGAGGAACATGATTGTTTGGGTTTTGGAGGCGTTGATTTTGATTTTCCACTTGGTGGCATATTCAGCAAAAGTGTAAGGCAATGTAGGATTTTGCTTGTGTTAAAAGTAGGTTTTACTCGAATGACGCGAGGGCAAAAAATAAACAAAAGTATATTTAATATAATTCGTGGCTTACTACTATGTACAATAATAATTCAACGATTACTTAACATTCCTAAGTAAGTCCTTCTAACATTCCCCCATAATCGAGTATTATTTGATCCCGAGGGTTTACTATGCTTGTTTTAGCTTCGAGATAAGCATTGCCTTGGTGAGGACATCTGCGATTTCCTCCTGTGTTCCGACGTGTTGCAGAGTGATCATCTTCTGCTCCAGCTTTCCTCGCACTTCCTTTTTTGCCAGATGCACAATACTGAGGTTTTTGCTACGGATTGGAATTGCCTCCAAAACTTCATGCAACTCCTGCCGTAGTCCACGCCACCGCAAGGCTTCTTGGGTCACAGCCGAAACAGCCATACACTCTGCCTCCATTGTTGACAAAGCAAATGTAGCCTGTTTACGGCAGCTCCACGAAATGGAACCACCTGCCTGCTTGAAGACATAGCCGATGATAGAACGACGTTTTTCAGGATAATTCGTCCGATCCGCGTCACTGTAGCCAACGAAAAAGGTTGGACTTTTCCGAATAAGTCATTTTCATCGACTCTGTTCCCTTGAGATACCGCAGAATCCTTTTTGCTGAGATCCAATGCGCCTTCCCTAGGTTCTGGCAAAACTGGCTTACCATGTTCACCACAAAACATATGTCCGGCCATGTCGATTGCACTAGATACACTAGACTGCCCACAAACTCTCGGAATGTGCCGTTCTCCATCTGCTTCCGATCCTCTTCGGTAATTAGGCACATCTCCTGACTAGCTTCTGGTTCGGATCCGGAGGGGTTGCCACAATATTGCAATCTGCAGTACTGAAGAGCTTCAGCAGACAGTTGACGTATTTGTCCTGATCTACCATTACACGGCTACCATCTTTCGTCACTCGCATCCCAAAGATTTTGCTGGCCAAACCAAGGTCCTTCATCCGGGATTTTGTCATCAGCTGTTTCTTCAAACGATCCACCCATCGTTGGTTGTTTGAGAGCACCAGCATATCGTCCACGTATTCAGCCACTATCAGAACAAGCTTCAATTTTGGAGTACACACACCGGTCGTAGGCGGACCGCTTTAAACCAATGCGGTTTAGTTCAGCATCTACTTCCACACCGTACTCTTGCTTGAGCCTATAGAGTGCTTTCTTCAAGCGGCAGACTTCGGTGGGTACGGCTGGGTCGACGAATCCGTCCGACTATTCCATACTGATTTCCCCTTCTTCAAGGTCACCCTGCAGGAACGCCGAAACCTTGTCCTGCTGATGGATCATGAGATTCATCTTGGCAGCCATCGACATCAGATACCGGCTGGTGGCATAACGAACAACAGGGCGTACGTTTCGGTGAAATTGATACCATGTACCTAATGACCAAGAGGGCTTTGTTCCGCTCCACAAGTCCATCCGAGTTCGTCTTCAGCTTGTAAACCCACTTGCAGCGTAAAGGCTTCCTTCCTTTCGGTAGTTTGGTTCTCCATCTGAGCCTCGTATTCCGTCAGCATCGCTTCCATGCATCTGTCGTTGTCGTACTGAGCAAGCGCCTCTCGGAGCGTGGCTGGTGCGCCCTCCGTTTCGACAAAATGTATCTTTTCAGATTGAGAAACAATTTCAGGAAAAGTATTAACGCTCATAATACAATCGCGATACTTCCCTGGGACAGTGTGCTACCTCGAATTGTGCCTTACCAACAATTGTGGGTTCTCTGGGTGTGCAGGGAGCACGGAAGGTTGCAACTCCTCATCATCTATAGAGTCTACGTCGTTGTAGACCGTTTCATCCAGTACATTCTCGCCAGCAGCATCGTCCTCGCATCATCATCTGCTTCGGTTGGTTCAGTGTGGTCAGTCACTTTGACTCGTTCATTCTGAATCACAAGCTCACGCCCTTCGGCGTCCTCGTTTAATGGTTCTTCCGTTGTCTCACTGCACTTTAGTTGGCATTCGTCAAGAAAAATCACATCTCAGCTGGCGACAATCTTCTTCGTCTTGTCGCTGTACACTCTATACGCCTTCGAATCTTCGCTGTAGCCAACGAAGATGCACGCGATGCAGACTTCCTGTCCTACTTATTTCGCTTCTCCTTCGGCAATTGTGCCATGACCTTGGCTCAAAACATCCGTAGGTGCGACACATCTGGCCGCTTTCCGGAGAACTTCTCCTCTGGGGTCACCGACAGCCCCTTTTTCAGCGATCGGTTGACAATGTGGGATGCGACTGCAACTGCTTCTGCCCAAAAACGGTTGTCCAGGTTAGCATCGAACAGCTTGCTCTTCACTCATTCGGCCAACGTTTAATTCATCCTTTCGGCTAATCCATTTTGCTCTGGGTTGTAAGGAGCGGACGTCTCGTGCTGAACTCCCTCCATCCGCAGGAAGCTTCGAAAATGTTGATTCACATACTCTTTTCCATTGTCAGATTCGCATGATTTTCTAGCAAGTCTGCCTTTCCGTTAAGGCCTTGTAATCTTGCAGCGCCTCGAGTACTTCCGTCTTCGATTTCAAGAAATACACGACGGTTTTCCATCGCCGATGAAGGTGCGAAAATAGTGACTGCATCCTATCGATTTCGTTTCCATAGGGCCGCACAAGGCCGACTGAATAAGCTCTAGCACGCACTCCTAAATGATGATGATGATGATGATGGTCCCGCCACTTACCCCTACAAAGGTTTGAGCTAGACGATTTATCTATTAGATAATTTATTTAAAAACAATTCAACCAGTTATGCAAAACCAAAAACGAACTGATTGTATCTACAGATATAAACTTCTTCAAAAACTGTTCATTTGCTTTACAGCGATATAATTGTGAAAAGCTATTGATGTCAACCACAAATGTTCGCAAATAAACCCAGCGATCAGAAAATTCTATTACAATTCAAATCACAAAATCCTGTATAAGAACATTATCAAAATACAAGCCAATATCCGATCTTGCCCGCTACAGAGTGAGGTTTCAACACTAATGGAACCGCCACCTTAGTTTTGGGCTGACCATGGATATCCCCAAACAGGACTCCTCTCGGTGCCCTTTTGACTTAAACAGTTAACGGGAATGCTTGCCTTCAATGCACTGTTTGCACGTATCTGGATTCTCTATTTCAAAGTACAGGCCGGTTACCATCGTCTTGAGTTGCCTCATTCCTCCGGCAGCGAGGTGTCGCCGATGCCACAACTCGTACTTGTCGTCTTTGACAAAATTCACCACAGGCTTCTTCGTTTCGATCAGCTTTTAGATGCCGCCAATTTCACGACCAATCGCCACTACCTCGTCGTCCGGGTTGACAACTTTACACTCCTCCTTGGAGAACATCACTCGAAATCCCTTCTGGCATACGTTGCTCACCGAGAGTGAATTAATCACCAGATCAGGGACACACTGTACATTGCTCATCGTGAGGTCACAGGTCACATCGCCGCACTCAGCTTCACCGATCCTTTCGACGCAACGACGACCACTTCAGCGTTGTTGGCCACGTTTAACCGTGATGACAAATCCTGTGGATTCTCGAGCACGTTCTTGTTCCGCACAAGTGAGTAGTTGCGCCCAAATCGAAGAACCAATCGCAATCGCTTCGTATGGTTGACTGCACCGCTCGCCGCTCACTTCCTTCTGACATTCTGATGCAAAGTGGCCAAGCTTCTTGCATCGGAAACACTTCACACCAGCCTTATCAACTTGCTTCTTTGGAACATTTTGATTGCTGAAGAATGCTTTTGGACGATTTCAAACCACCCTTCACCTTGACTTGATGCATGATGTCCTTGACTATGTCCGCCGTCAAAGCCACTCCGGATGACTCCAAGCCCATGATCATCGGATCGTACTTCTTTGGCAGACCTTTTAGCAGCAAACTGCACATCCAAGTATTGTCCACCTTTTAGCTGATCGCCAGCAGCTGGTTGCCGGTCAGCATAATCTCATTCACGTACTCCTGGGAAAACTGGCAATTGACGTCGTCGTCCCTCTCAGCCAGCGTCGTCCCTCACAGGCAGCGATCAATCGGATGCCTGTCAGCCTCCGAAGAAGTCCAATCTTCCGGGTAGAGCCACTGTCTTCGATCTTGCTTCGCAAGTTGTCCCATGCATCGTTTGCGGTTTTCGCATTCTGCACCAGGCCATAGATGCTCCGATCGATGTTGAGACAGATAATTTCCAGAGCTTGCAACGACAATTTTTCGCTTACTTCCGAATACCCTTCATTACGGTTCTTTACGGCACACCAGGTCCGCTCCTCGATGAGAACCATCTTGGTGGGAAACGCCTAGAGGTTGTAAATTCCCGATCCATGGCTTCCGGTAGTCTCGTTCCGCCAGCTTGCGTTCCAGCCATCTCCACCGGCATGCACTCCAGAACTTCTTCCATCTCCATCGTTCAGACTCGTTATCTTATTTCCAGGAACTTCTTGAGTGTTAGCAGTGAGCAAATTTTCTTTTGCGTCATCTGCGAATAGGAACAACATGCAATACTTTCCAAGAGTAGGGATATCGGAAGTGTAGATGCTGTTTAGTAACGGGCCAAGCAGGCTATCTTGCGGAACTCCTGCTGAGATTCAAAGCGTGTCCGAGAGACACCCATTCAACCCCTTTGCTTAGGGTAGTTTCAGATGATTTTGACCAGATGAAGAGGAAAGTTAAATTGACAAAGCTTGTATACAAGCCCATCGTGCCAGACATTGTCAAACGCCTATTCAACGTCTAACAACACCATGGCCGTCTAACAACACCGAGAGGGGTTATGAGAAGCAAATTGACAACCTTGAGAGGCGGAACAGGTTTGGGATGCCTCTTCAGGACTTTGGCTACCTTCCAGAATGGTCCAGACCGGTCTTCCAAGTTTTGGATGATCTTCTTGAAACTTTCGTTCCGATTTTTTACCATTCTGGAAGCGATAATCCAGATGGACCTATCACATTTCCTATTCAGAATCCCCGTCTTCTGAAACTGGCGTCTACGAACATTTATCAACCATGTCAATAGTTGGTTGTGGGATGCTAAACTTACCCCTCCTAGGAACACATCACACGCACGCCTCATCAGCCACGGTTAAAGCTCGTTGGAGTCCACTGAGTGCACCACTGATTTCTTCAACGGTATCCAGCGGCGGATTTTTTTCGATGTTTCGGTCAACTAGTCTAGCGAACCGAACCAGTCTACGTGATGATAGTCCTTTCTCAGGCACTTTGATGCCGACTTTAGCCACCACCGGTTGATGATCAGAGCTGAGGTTGTTGAGCTCCTCCGGCATCGTTGGCGAGATGGCAGGCAGGAAAAAGTCCAGAATGAGATGAACGTTGGTTCGTCCGGGTAGTGGATCGTATACAGTCCATGCTGAGCGTGGTCGAACAGCAGCCTTCCGTTTTGGTTTTGCCGATAGTTCCTCCAATATTCATGACAGGCATTCAAATCGCTTCCGGCGACGAATCGGGAACTTGACCGCGTGATGGTGGAAATTTTGTTGCTATCCAGTTGCTGCCGGTGCACTGCCTAAGACAGTAGACAGCTATGAGCCGGATTCGTCCGAATGACGATTTCACCACCACACTAAGGGCCTCGATGATGGAAGTTCCTGATGCTCTGCTGCGGTTTTATAGGCTTAAGCTTATTTTTTTATCTTATTTTTCTTTTTTCTTCTTTTTCTTCTTTCGCAATTTGGATGTCATGTGTGGTAATAAGGGATTTTGCGCGCTAACAGTGGGCGATCTTGTTGTTTTAATCGATTAAAATTTATGTTGTTTTTTTTAATGTCATCATACTCAATAGTTTTCAAATAATTTCCTTCTCATTGTTTTCTCAAACATATTGTTTACTATGGTTCATGATGCTACAATTACCTTCTGCTATTAGCTGCCATTTGTTGGCAAACACAACTGACGTAACCAATATTTCAGCGCAGATAATTGTTGTTGAATAATGTATAAAAATGCTGATGTCTTCATAATGATCATAATATTGATAAGCAAATCGAAAGGAAACAATTAGCAAGGAGCATGAGCTAATGCTGATGAGAAAATGAATAAATCTGATTTTTTTTATTCAATAGTTGTTTGTTTGTGGGTTTTCCAATAACTCTAACAGTCCAACTATTTGGCTTCGCCGACAACAATGATGTCATAGCACGTAAATTTGAGACGATGGCGGAAACTTTAATCAGACTTAGAGTTGAAGTTGGTAGGCTTGTGATTAATGCATTGAAAACAGCTTACATGAAGGGAAGAGGCTCACGAGATGACAATGTTAGCCTCCTACCACGAGTTCAGATAGACGGTGATGAAATCGAGGTAGTAGATGAATTCGTGTATCTGGGCTCATTGGTGACCGCCGATAACGACACCAGAAGAGAGATACAAAGGCGCATTATCGCTGGCAATCGTACCTACTTTGGACTCCGAAGGACGCTGAGATCGTACAAAGTTCGCCGAACTACAAAGTTGACAATCTACAAGACATTAGTTAGACCGATAGTTCTCTACGGCCATGAGACATGGACATTGCTAGTGGAGGACCAACGCGCCCTTGGTGTCTTTGAACGGAAGGTGCTGCGTACGATCTACGGTTGAGTGCAGATAGAAGAGGAAACGTGGAGGAGCAATTGCATCAGTTGCTGGGAGAACCTCCCATCGTACACATCGCAAGAATCGGTCGACTACGATAAGCTGGGCATGTCGTATGATGTCGGACGATAGTCCACTTAAAACGGGTACAAGAAGAAAAAGAGGCGCCCAACTAGCAAGGTGGGTTGATCAAGTAGAAGGCGACCTGTTGACCATCCGCATATAGCGAGGCTGGCGAGGTACAGCCATGGACCGAATACAATTGAGACAACTTCTGTGTACAGCAGAGACCACACCGGTCTTAGTCTGATTGGTAAGTATTGGCGACTAGTTCTTTGGTACTCGTGATTGAGTCTTACATAATGGTCTATGAGCTGTAGGGTGCGGTACTTGGTGAATTTTCTTAGTGCGGCTGATTTGAATAACTTTAATCTACAAAATTCCTTTGTCTGTTAGGAGTTGTCGCTCAATGTCGTAAGCTAGTATGTGAGAAAACATTTGTGCCGCAGCGTTGATTCGGCGGGATCAAGAATGCTGTGCCAGTCTGTACTTCATAACAGTTCGTCAATGCGATGATCAGCTGTTCGGAAATCGTAGGAAACAGACGTAGAGATCATAAATTACTCGAGTGCCTCATTCCCACCAAAAATAACTAACTAGTTGTTAAAGAAATTTTTAACATTTTTTTTTATTGAAAATTGGATAAAAATGCATCAGTTCTAGTATAACTCATTGGCAAAAACAAATGTAGCACAAACATGAAAAAAAACTCTTAAACCTATCAAATCCAAAGGACACATATATTCCTGGAAATTTAGAATTCCATTAATGGATGAGATGCTTCCGATTCCGATAAAGAAGCAAATGGAACGAAAGACACAAATTCCGAACACGTTCCTCCACACTCAACCTGTTCACATTCCGTCGTTGCCATCGTCGTCATCCGGTTTGGAATGAAAGTCCATTCTTAACTGTCGTTGTTGCGTGGGGCACGTGCTTTGTGAGAAGAAAAATGAATGTCGTTTCACATATCAATCCTCCACTTCATTGGTAATGGAATTTCCTCGAAAAACAAGCCCGATGGAAAACTATCGCCCCGAAGTGCATTGTGCTAGGATAGCAATCCAACCAACAAGAAATCTTGGTGATGTGATCCTGAATACCGGATTAGGTTATCTGATGGGCAGCGACGCGAACGGAATACTCAACAGTTCATGAAAAACAAACAGAAAATAAGTTTTCAAAATTGGCGATCAAAAAATAACCTCTCATCTAATAATTATCCGGTGTCTGATGGTGCAAAATTTCACCACCCAAAAGGTTACACATATTTTGATCCGAAAAAAGCTTGACTTTCAACTTTGCAGGCATTCCCGCCATTCAGCACTCATTAGCCGTTTAATTAGTAATCCACCGAACGTCTCATTAAATTTGAATCTATTGCCTCCAAAGGGAGGAAGACAGCAGCCGTTTCAAGACGGTGTGGCATAGAGCATTTGTCACCGAAAAAAGAACCAGCAAGACGACCCTTCTTTTTCGTCTACGTAATTAATTACAGGCCTAGCAGCTAACTTCAAACTCTTTTACATCTCTCGCACACGCATTAGACATCTTCGCTCCCAAAGTCTAAGAAAAAGAAAACCACCATCAACCGACTTAGAGCAGCAGCGGTATCTTTGAATCAAAGGAAACTGAGAGGCATCTGCTGCCACAATGTGTTAGCGAAATAAATTCCGAAAAACCACATCCATCGGTAACCTACAGCGGATTATGTTTGCTCTCGTCAGTTCCGGCAGTAGCGTGCCAAGGAATTGGATAAAATTGTAGTAGTGGTGCGTAACACGAGTCGCGCGTGGCCTCCACCGGTAGCGCACCCGTTTTCTACGTTCAGCTACTTATGGTGGACGTAGATGTTCATTCATTGCGGATTCAATTTAATTCCTTGTAATTAATAAAGGAGACGCGCTCTTTTCTTCGTAGTTGGCCTAAAGATAACTATGCGATTGAGTTGATTTAAGCTGCCACATTTGTCAAGCTGTGTTACAGTGGGTACATTAATGATGACTAAGATGAAAGGGAAGCAACGGTTAACCTTACTCGTTCGGCTTGGGGAAGGCTTATAATGGTTGATTGGCAAATAGACTTGAAACCAATTTGTTGCGATGTAAGAATAGTTTTCGGTAGTTTTAAGGTTCAACCTACGAAACAAATGACAATTCCAGGTAAACATGAGTAGACTGTGGCTGCACGTCATAAGTTTGTTGATGAACTTCCTATGCTGAAGCTTCATACGTTTTTCCTGTGATAGAAAACGATGTAAAACCAGCTCTTGAGGTTTTTTTTTGCATTTTTTATTCATTTAATTGTGCATTATAAGTCATCCTAAAACTAATTCCAGTTACTTAATTAGGCTGCTTGAAGAAACTACGAACTTTTGAGATTACTCAAGCCATTGAGGACTTCTTTGCAACCGATTTAGCTACTTTTGTCCAAGATTTTTGAAATTTTTTCTGTTGTTATAGCTTGTTGTTTATTGGGCTCTTGTGAAGAGAGAACTCTCTCAATATGTATATTGAGAGAGTTCTCTCTTCACAAGAGCCCAATACCTCTCGGTAGGTTGCAACTCCGGGCAGTTAGGTGGATTTGCCTCTTTCGGTACAACATGGGCTCTATTCGCTTTATACCATTCCAAAACATCTTTGGCGTAGTGACAAGATGCCAAATCAGGCCAGAATAGCGAAGGAGCGGTATATTTCCTTGTTTACCGTTCCGGTAGTGATGAAGCTTTGGCTTGCTCGACCACAGCTACATATTGCCTGCCAAACCAAATATTTTTTTAGAAACTTGGCATTTTTCTTCGTGCCGAACTGATTCTTCACACCGTTCCGTTGCATGGCAGTATAACAAGTCATTTCGGAAAGCTGCTTAAAGTCTTCCAGCACATAAGTTTCATCGTCCATTATCACACAGGAAAACTTCGTCCAATATTCACGATATAACTTGCGAGCCCGAGTTATAGCCGTCACAATCTGATTATCATTACGGTTTGGTACAGTTTTCACCTTGAACGACTTCATACCTTGCCGGTTCTTGGAAGTATGCACACAATTTGGAGACATTTTTATTTTTCTAGCTGCAGTGCATACCGAAAGATCTGGTCTCTTCTGCAATTTTTGATATATCATCGCGTCCTTCTGGTGGTTCCTGAGATTTATTTTTGTTCCGCTCCCAGCCTTTCTGGATGTTGTCAAACGTGTTTCGAAAGATTTAAGAACATTATGGACAGTGCTTGCAGGAAAACCAAGCTTATTTGCAAGTTTTCTTACTGACAGATCCGGATTTTCATTTTAACCGCACACAATTGCTTTTCGCACCTGCTTTTCTTTCGACGGCATCTTCGATCTAAGAGCTTGTAGTATCACCAAAAATTAATTGATTTTACACAATGAACAGACATAAAGACTGTATTTGATGAAATTTGGACACACGTAATTGTTCGTAACTTTTTAGCGTGTGGGTAAAAATTATTGAAATTTTAACTGAATGTATTTCATTGTGTTGTGTTAATTGTGTAATAAGTTTCGTGAAAATCGGTCGAGTGATTTCAGTGATGGCTTCGAATGAAGAAATAGTGCGCCAACAAATTTTGGGCACTCACTTCGAAAACCCAAACGCTTCTCATCGATGGCTCGGAAAACAGCTCGGAATCGGACATTCAACCGTATCTCATGTGATCAAAACGTTCAAGGACCGTAAGACAACCAAGCGGAAAAATGGTAGTGGCAAAAAACGTGGCACATCAAATCCGGAGAAGGCCAGGATGGTATCGAACCAATTTAAGCGTTATCTCAACAACATCAGGGATGTTGCGAAAAAGGCGAAAGTTTCAGTTTGTTTTGTGCAGAACACAATGAAACGCTCTGGATCACATGTGTGGCCAAAACTCGTGCAAGAAAACTGTACAGGGAGTGGCTCACAATCCCGTTCTGCATTGTGATGGACGATGAGACCTACATTAAAGCCGACACCAAACGAATTCTAGGACAGGAACACTACGTCGCCACCTCTAAGAGGGCCTTTCCGGAGAGTGTACGGAAGAAGAAACTGTCGAAATTTCCAAAAAAATTCCTTGTCTGGCAAGCGATCTGCGGATGTGGCAAAATGAGTCAGCCCTTCATCACCTCTGGGACCGTCAACGGACAAATCTACAAGGACGAATGCCTCCAAAAACGACTTCTGACCTTTTTGAGATCTCACGATGGCCCGACACTGTTTTGGCCGGATTTGGCATCTTGCCACTATGCCCGGCCCGTCTTAGACTGGTACAAAGATAATAATGTAGTTTTTGTACCAAAAGACGTCAACCCTCCAAACACTCCGGAAGTTCGCCCAATTGAAACATGTTGGGCAATCATGAAGGAAAAGCTCGTTAAAACTCCAAAACTGATAGAAAATGAACTTGAACTAAAGAAAGTGTGGTTAAAAGTAAGTAAGCAAGTCGATCCTATTATTGCCCGAAATTTGATGAAAGGGGTCAAGGCAAAGGTGCGGGCATTTTGGTTGGGAGAAGAGGTTCAATAAATCAATGATGTCAAAACTTAACCATTTAGTAGTACTTTATTTCCAGAAAGTTTGAAAAGAATCGGGCTGAAGGAAAATTTTTGGTGACCTATTTTGTGTGTCTAAATTTCATCGAATACAGTCTTTACGCTCATCAGTCTTCAACATATTTCTCGCGTTGATGAAGTATTTCCAGAGATATACGTATCTAGAGGTGTCCAGATTTTGTCACGAATAAGCCTTATTCTGCATATTGTGGCTACTTGTATTAAACAATTTAATTGATTTGGCAGGAATATTCTGCAAGCTAAATGAAATATTTGTACATAGTAGCTTATATTATTATTCATCTAAGTTATTTTATTTGTTCATCAACGTCGTTTACCCTTGTCTTCGAATAAATGTTCACCAATAATCGGTTAAAAACGCAAACAATTCTGTACCCACTTTCAACATGCATGTATCGTGAATTACACTCAGTAGCAAAAAAAATGCCGAGCAAAATTTTGCTTTCAAAATACGCGTTGTTCAACCTTCTGTAACTTTGTCAATTATCAATATATTTGGCTGAAATTTTGACATCATTATAACTAATAAATACAGTTTATGTGACCAAAATTGTATGTTGATGAAGTTTATAAATTTGAAGTTATCATAACATATGCGAAAAAAGTCATTTTTGACATACCAATTTCAGAAATCCGTATTTCTGTGAAAAAATTAGGTAGGATATTAAAAATATCTCCATGGCTGGAAAGAATATAGAAATTAATGTGGACAAAATTTAAACTGTTTCCATCAAGTGGTTTGGACTACAGCTGGCGTCAAAGTTGACGCTCCAAGATGAGTATTTCTCGCTCTCACCCGATATTTACCATGCTGAACTATCGGTGCAGAAACAAAGCTGAGGTGAATTCATCTTATTGATTTGGCCCAAAACTGTATGATGACAACGCCTCGGCATTGTTTTTCGGCCAAATATATTGATAATTGACAAAGTTACAGAAGGTTGAACAACGCGTATTTTGGAAGCAAAATTTTGCTCGACTTTTTTTTTGCTACTGAGTGAATCTTGCATCCAAGCTGTTCATCCTACCCGTTGGTTCGTTGGTCATTTCATGAGCTTTCACGACGACTGATATCACCAGGTGGAAGGACCTGTATGAATTCAGTAAGAAAGGGAAAGGGACAGCTATCTGAACGTCGGCCAAGAAAAAAGAGGGT
Organism: Aedes japonicus; assembly: GCA_034211315.2. NCBI lineage: Eukaryota > Metazoa > Arthropoda > Insecta > Diptera > Culicidae > Aedes > Aedes japonicus. The sequence goes on along the minus strand of JASCZW010003291.1, from coordinate 14,215 downwards.
AATCTACCATCGGTTCCGATTATGCCATTTAATGATCGGGTTCATAGGGTCGCTTCTAAAGTAGTTCAACAACCTCCGATTACGACTACTGCACAAGACCTATGTGAGGATTCACGGAACTACATTAGGAAATATTGACCTGGATAGTGGAGTCAAACGGTTGTGGAATTTGGTTTTTGTTTAATTCCCGAATCAGAATGTGGATATAAAAAAAAATAAATGATACATTAAAAACTTAAAATCGTTCCACAATAAACGCGTTCCACAAATAACCCATAAAACTCTGGTCAATATCCGTAATAAAATGGATATGATCCATAAAATTTATCAATGTGATCCATAATTTATTCTAAATTTAGCAATAAAATGTCAAAAAAGTACCGTTATATATCTAGGGTATGATCAGTAAAATTGTACGGATTACCCATAAACATATAGCGAATGTTCCATAAAAGGTTTAATATCATTCCTTATAGTTGTAAAATTGATCCACAGAATGTAACATTTGTGCACTAAAATACGTGCACATGATTCATAAATTATTAAAAATGTTCCATAAATAAATTGTCTATGATCCATAAAACAATGAATAATAATCTATAAACTCATATAAATGATCCGTAGCAAATTATTCTTATACAAAATTTTCTTAACTACAATTTTTTCAAACATTAGTTTTCAGAAGAAAAAAAATCAAACAGCTCCTCAGTTAGACACACTATATTGTACAATGTGACATAGTACCCACGATTTATTATGATGTACTCCAAGTGCTAGAAATATCAATGTTGCCTGCTGAGCAGTTGAGGATTGAAGAACTAAGGAAGTAGAAAGCGGTCGAAGTTTCCGATATCGTATTCAAGTTAACGACTGATTCAAGCATTTGCCCGGTATAATGCAACCGGAGGATGTTTTTTGTAGTTAGGTCCGACGAGCGATAGCGAGTTGGACGGCAAGCGTTTGCCCGGCATAATTTTATAAAAAAAATCTTAAATAACAGTTTGATCAAGCCTTAAATTTGACATGTAGAGTAACTGTCCCCATATTAATCTCATTGTTCCTTTATTCATCCTACGATGAATCAAACAATTGGGCAGTTGAAGGATCGGTTTCGTTTTCTAATAATGTTTGCTTACTTTTAATAACAACAACAAACATTACTAACTAATCCTGTCACCTGTTCATTGTTTAATTTCAAGTAGGATGAATTGCAAAGTGATGAGATTAATATAGGAAAATCTTCCCTAGTTCGTTACATGCAAACTTTAACAAATTTATTGGGAAACATGTGTCGCAGTTGCGGTCGTAAAAGAACGTGAAATCGTGAAAGTAAATCAGCTCTCTGAAAAATTTAAAATCTTCTAAAAAGCAATCCTTCTTTAAAAGCAATATTTGAGCCGCATAGCTAAAGAAACGGACATGTTAATAGATCTGAGTAGTAGCGCAGTCAAGGATCGATTTCCCCGTAGCCAAAATTTAAAAAAATATAAACTCAACATTGTAATAATTCTGGCACAATTTATGGATCCTACATATTATTTTAAATGCCCAAAGTTTATTTCCTATGGGCCATATTTGGAAGCTTGTGGTTAAGTTTTCAGAACTATCATGGATCATTGACGATTGGATCAATAATCTATTGATCATAAGTAGGGTATGTGTCCCTTGACTCAGCGTATTATGCAACAAGCGATCACATTTTTCATTATAACTCATAAAGTTTTTAAGCTGTAAGCGAGATTCAACTAGTTATACACTTGCAAAGATAAGTTTGATAAGACATTTTGTAGCATGTATCACGAAAAGTTACACAACTATTTTTATAATGCCATAAACTTTCGAGGGATGTGGATTTAATGTCGGTCTATAAGCACCAAATTGGGTCTATTCGTGGATGCAACTTCGTCCCATTCGATGGATTTATTACTAAATGCAGTCTGTGTACGCTTTTTTTTCTAATTTTATGAATTAAGGCATTGTAGGCTGTACTGGATTTAATTAATACAACATTTCACAACACAAACTAAAGTAAAACTGCCTCGAAACACTTAAATGATGTTCACGTATGATTTATCAGCCATTCAATAATGAAAACATTATAATTCACTATACAATGATTTTATCTCTTCGATATATGTTAAGTTGAGCCACTTGAATATAAACAATTACAAATGCATGCATTTCCACTTGAAATTTTAACAATAACAACCTTTTTACTACGTTATTGATACAACAGGCCATAGTTGGGAACATACAAAAAATTATGTACCCAACATTGGGTCTACGATTTTCTTATAAAATCATTGTTATTTTAGCTATGTGAACAGTTAGTTTGTAACGTCTAACTATGTTCTGCACATCCAGACTGCATTACTTGCTTTATCGATTCAATTAAGCCAAATCTAGATCACTTGTAGATCCTGTAGATCATCTGTTCAGCTTAAACAGTGAAATCATGATGCCCCAAAAGTTAAAGAAACCGAAAATTACGTGGAAGTGAACAACTATAAGATGATAATATTGTCTCAATTGCTTCGGATTACATCTATCATGTTAATAGCAACATGATTTTGTTGATTATCGCTAAATTAATGACACATTTGGTACATAGGCCGAATGAAGGAGCTAGGCTAACATTACATCCCCTTACCCTATATATTTAAGTTCAGCAACGTTACATTCTAAGGATCAATTTTACAACTTTAAGGAATGATATTGAACCTTTTATGGAACATTCGGTATATGTTTATGGGTAATCCGTACAGTTCTATTGATCATACCCTAGATATATAACGGTACTTTTTTGACATTTTATTGCTAAATTTTATATAAATTACGGATCACATTGATAAATTTTATGGCTCATATCCATTTTATTATGGATATTGACCAGAGTTTAATGGGTCATGAATACGTTTTTTATGGAATGAATTTCAATTTTTAATGGATCATTTCTTCAGTTTAAAGGTGCAAACTTAGGGCTGCCAATCAGAATTGCGCTCCACGAGCAAACATTTTCGGGCTTGCGAAAATCGGTTTTTTGATTCAAAGGGATTCGCACCACCATCAAAGCGGCCAGACGCCACCCTCTGTCAATTTCCGCCATCGTTGTGTGGCAAATCGCCATCTTCGGCCGTCGTTCGCACAACGCCAGAGATAAAATGAAGTTGCGGAACTCCACACCACTTCACCGATATCCGCAACCGATTCCGTTCCCAGGCTGCAATAGCTCACCAGTGGCAATAAGAAGCCGACAAAGAAGTTCTGCCGGGGATTTATCGTCGGTAAAGGAAAACCAGCACACAGTGAGTAACCCATGCGCATGTGAACAACATATTGAGACACGCACACTACCGAAAATAGACAATTAGGAAGTAGAAAATCCACACACTCAGGAGGTCTTAGGCAAAAACAGGGAAAGAAACATAATGACAAAACCTAGGTTGAACTAAACAAATCACAATAAACAAATGTTATTTATTCGTTTCCTCCACCGACAATAAGAGTTTTTTCTGTTTAGCCGCTATACATTACATGATGTCTACATACTAAGAGTTTTCTTGTCGTTCGTTCGAGTACTTCGGTATTCCGGGTTAGCTTGTAGTCTTTCCGTTTTGATTTTACTCCTAGTGTGGACTGCTTGGGAACCTCAGTCTCTCCATTCTCGTTCGAAGCGAGAAAGGCATATTTGTTCGGTGAGTTCCACCGGTGATGAAATAGGCACTCATGCTCAGGAGTTTTTGGTAACTAATCGAACGACGTTCATTGACTGTTATATTCTTAGCCTATGGTAGAGCCATCTTGACGTCGATAGTGGAGGTACTTGGGTTGACCGTTCAGTGACGCTATATCTTCCGAACTGAACTCATATGGGAAACCTGACCTGAGCTTTGGATTTCTTGCCGGGCAGAACAACAGACGAGTGGCCCTTCCCGGAGGTGGCGCTGAGGCCTTTCATTTTTTTCAATTCTATGGACAGATAACCCCCCAGCCACACTTCGCGTGTTGCAATATTTATTTCACTGCCACCTCGTAGAACGTCTATATCAAAGCACTAACATCAGGTGTGATACTGGCGGGATAGGCCGCAATTCACTTTTCGACTTCCTATTTTCAATCTAAGGAAAACGACAAAAAAAAAACTTCTTTCATTTTCATAATTGTTATTTATCCACATGTTTTATGGAATGAATAATCAAAATACCTAGATTTCTCATGGTAAAATAACTTAATGTTATTGAAACATCTTCAAAAAAGATGAATGTTTTGATCAGGGTAATTATCTCACTGTTCGAAGTGAGGCACAAAGCCACAGAGAAGTGTTATTGAAGATGACAGGCAGGCATATTCGAATAAGGTCGTGGAGGCCCGCTTAAATTACACCATTTGAAGCAATAGAACAATCCTTTCCAAGTAACTAGAAATGAGAAGAAAAAATCATATTTTCCATGTTATTCCAACTACCTTTATGTTTACCTAGACCGATACGCGTATTTCGTCTACAATGTGCAGACTTCTTCAGTGTCGTGTACTTATAACTCGACAGTCAAGTTATTAGTACACGACACTGAAAAAGTCGCACAGTCAGCACATTGTAGACGAAATGCGCGTATCTGTCTAGATAAGCATAAAGGTAGTTGGAATTGAATGGAAAATACTATTTTTTCTGCTCATTTATAGGTATTCCAATAAACAGCTCACACTTTCTAGGATTCTGTCCATGTAGTTTAATGCATATATCAGTCATACCAAAAATTTAATTAATAGAAAAAAAAACACGCTATATAGGAAATAGAACAATTCGTTTCCGGGTGTTTCAATTTCGCAAGATTAGTTCCGATTTGAAAGTTTGTAAATTTGGAATGCTGATGTTTAATTGATCCTAAGCTAGAGAGTAAGCTAGAATTTAAAACTTTGACAAAAAAAATAATCCAGTAGTTTTTTTTTGTATTCCTTTTTGATTTAAGCTTCATTACTTCTGGTTGGGGCTGATTAAGTTTGGATAGGTGAGGAATTCGTAAGTCCTAGTCAGAAAAACGAAAAATCATTACGAGAATGTCACCAATAATCTTTCACATACGCATGCCATGAAATACTAATAATTTCTTCTCTTCTCCTTTTTATTGACCTTCATGGTCGAGAACGGTTGTGAAATGGATCGGTTGAAGTGCGAAGGACCGGGTCAGCACTGGGCCACATGCGGTTTTGCAAAGGAAGTGATCCTATGGCAAAATACCTATGGCATATTATGGTAAAATACGTATGGAGCATCTTCGTAAAAATCAAATACAGCACACAAAGTGAGGTATCGTCAGCCCTAAGTAAGTATATAAAGGGGGTTTCGATCACAATTTGGTCAAAGTGGTGTGTGAGTCGATCAATGTTTTTATTAATAAGTCAATTTTTTTTTCTTTTTCAAGATCAGTTAAAACAGACTATTGGAGATATATTCAGCTAAGCTTCCTTTTTACCGAATGCGAATCTCCGGGTCTTTCGTTTAACACCTACCCCAAAAGCCAGTTTGCCTTGAACTGTTTTACGTTCACAACAGCTTTTTGAGTCTTCTTGAGGTTCCGCTTGACGATGGCCCAATATTGTTCGATTGGGCGGAGCTCTGACGTGTTGGGAGGGTTCCTGTCCTTGGGTATCACTTAAGCGTTGTTGGCAGCATACCACTCCATGGCCTCTTTTTCTGTAATGTCAAGATGCCAAATCCGGCCAAAATAGAACGAAACACTTGTGTCACTCCAGGAAAGGCACAATGTCACGTTGCTTTTCAAGTCACAGGTACAGATTGCCACACCTGATATACGCGTATACGCAACAGTGGTTTTGAAAAATTCGTGTATCCATGTACGTTGAATACGATCAAAACAAATTAGTTTGTTTGAAAGGTATATCCTTTGGCTATCTTACTGACTGTGTTCACACACACCAATAGAAAAAAACTCACAAATTGCATTGTATGAGTTGGTACATGTCTTATGGACACAATTTCAATCATAAACTAGAAGTTGCTGGTTATATTTTTTGTCGTTTCACAATGGGAATATGTTCACAAAAGGGCAAATATTATTTGTAGCTAGTTAACCATCTATTAAGGTGTGGCTGAGTGTGTACCATTTGAGCTTAAAATATATGTTGCATTCTATTTGTCGAGGAATGCGCTACGGTTGTTCTCGCTTCTCACGTGATTGATTTGCGATAACGTACAAGGGCTGCAGCTATCAGAAGGGTGGTAGCTCCTGAATGAAATGCAGAACGTCCAGGACCAGGATAAAGGAAACCACTATGGGATGGTTGCCAAGAAATACCTGGTAGATTATAGTCGCCGAAAATTATGACCTCGTCAAGCCAGACATTTTAACCCGGAACCGACTGCCAAGAGAACACGACCTCCCGTCGATTTTCGGCTGTTAACCGAGCTACGATCACATCGGAGAACATCGTATTCGGATCCGAACACTTGATTGGAAAGTATGCTGATATCACGCCAAGTCTCGGTGAGAGCAATATCATCATTGCAGCGGTCCGTAACAGATAAGCGATAGTCTTCAAAAATTGAGTTTATACCACCCGTGTTCTGGTAGTAAATAGGGACGTTTTGATTACATCATCGGGATAGTTTCGATTATCTGAAGCAGCAACCGGTGGAGCTACATCGGAAGGACTCGATGCTATGGTAGTGCATCCAGGGCTTCGGGTGTCCATGGCTGACAAAACGGCACTGAAATTTAGTACGGCATCAAGCGATGCATTTTCAAAATCATTATTATACTTGCCCTGAAGCGCAGGGTGGAAGACCCCTTCTAATGAGCATGTGGTACTTAGATTGATGCTCTCTTTCCGTTGTAACGTAGTGGTTTCATAGTTGTATGTAATGTAGGTAAAGTCAAGGGATGGAAGGGTCAGAGCGCTGGAGCTATAGGACCCCCTTTTTTTTGTGGGATGGGAAGTCTACCAAGAATCTTGCGGGGTTTGATAGAGAGATCTGTGGATCTTCTGGAGGAAACAACAGATGTCCGAAGGCAACTCTGTCAAAGCGGTTTAGTGCCGGTTTTGACACTTTAGCCCAATATCTTTCATACTTTGTGAGCATCCTTGCTGTTGGTTTGACTTGACTTTTTGAATCAGTCAAGCTCTATCTTACTGAAACTATTTGAATCAACACTGGCGGATGTTGATGAACTTGTTATGGAATCTTGGGTCAAATGTGTTATTATTTGGTTAAGCTTGAGAAAGACGCTGTACTTCGCGAAATTTCCAGAACTTGAAGAAGAAGCAAAATTGCCAACATAGAAATGATATTAAATGTTCCGACATTCTTCTCTTTTTTGAAAGCGAGCAATGGTGTTATAACTACAAACAATATGGGGCAATGACTAGAATTTATGCTCTATACCGAACCGTTTGTTAAATTTCCCATGAAAGGTAATTATTCAAGCCAACTTGCAATAAAATTCTACGGCCTTGCGAGTAGCTTTCCGGCAGTTAACCGGAACATTCGCCATGGCGGACGAAAACATGATTGTAGGCATGTTTTTGAGTTCTTTCATCGTTTTATTTATCAATTCCCCCTCAGTATTCGCAACAAAATTGTTGGAGCAGATCATACGCTTCAGGTTGGCCCAGATATTCTCGATGAGACGCAGTTGTGGGACGATGGTTGGGTTCGCTGATTTGGGTACATTGATATTCAGCCACTCCATCTCCTCCAACGATCGCTTCGAGTAGTGGGCCGACGCCAGATCCAGCCAGAACACAGCGTCTTTGCTCTTATGGCATTTCTTGATGAACGACGCAACTTCCGCCAGGCCTTTCGTACTATAAATTTCCCCGTTCACGGCCAGTCCGGAGCGAAAGAAGAGCGACTTTGACATTCTCTTCTCACTGATTGTCAGCCACAGCAGCACCTTCGTGGGGAACTTGATGTTTGAAGTGAACTTCACCTTGGAGTTGACATATTTCGTGGAGGAAGTAAAATACGAAGAGCCCTGCCAGTCGTTGCCATCAAGGGTGTGATGGGTCTCGCCGTCCGTCACGACCACCACGTCTCAATTTGCCGGGAAAATCGATTTGACCATCTTATTCAGCCGCTGCCGCTGCGTCATTGCCTGCAGTTCTGAAAACAAGTGGACGCGACTTACGCTTCCTGACATGTATGTTCACTGTTTGGCCGGTTGAACCGACCTCCCAGTCAAGCGCGCTTTTCCCTCGATCTTTTTCTTCAGTATCATTTGGAGCTTCTTGACGCTCAGGGTCGTCGGCCGTCCGGAACCTGGCTTTCTTTTGTTGCTTTGATTGTTGTCTAATAGTGCCAAGATTTTGTAGATATCCGGTAGATATCCGGCGTCCACAAAGATGTCCGTTTTCGACGCGGGGGGGTGCTGTTTTTTGAACGCGCAAACGTCTGAACGGAGTTGCTTCACTGTTTTTGTCCGCACGGTTAGAGTTCGACTGATAGAGCTGTCAATTTTTGTCTGGTGACTCATGGGTTACTATGATTGATACTGCAGTAGTTTTGTCAGTGCGGTAAACCCATGAATAGTCTGCAATGTTTGTCCATTTTTTTTTTAATGCAAACGTTAGATGCTCCTAACGACCATTTTAAGAGAAATTTTTTTTTTTGGTGTACAGAATATTCACTTCCTTCTTTCTTTGATATCAACTGAAGGCAACAAAGGTTCTCCGTGTCTTCTTAAGGTAGATACATAAACCTCCCTATCTAAAAGGGGTGTGTGGAAGTGACCAGGTGAGCAATCAAGCAGTGTCTTCGTGGAGATTATTGGGTTAAGAAACGTATCAGTAACTGGTTCCGTTTCATGGTGGCATTCAATGTCTTGAACTGAATTATTCCTCACCGTAGCTCCATCCACGAGGTGCGAAAATGTCAATACTAATGCTAACTCTAACGCTAATGAAAACAGATTGAAGGGAAAGAATAAAATAGTGTTAACTGTGCGGGTCTTCGACCGGTTCTTATCTCCACTCCGAACAACGAGCTTCCACACGTCCGTGCTATGCTAAAGCAGTGTCATATTATTTTTTTTAGCAAAATACAAGGGAATTCTAAGGAAAGGATGACTGATGCCTTTCTGTCAGCAGATCATCCATTGCTACAACTTTTTACACCCATCCCTTCTCGGTTGATGACCTCTTGAAAATTCCATTCCGAGTCCATCAAAAACGAATGAATCATTCTTCCATCTGTTCCTTGCGCGTTTCGGTTTTAATTATTTACAAACCGTAATTGTAGCGTAAAATGAATGCAAATTAAATACACCTCGGATAGGGTCATTTTAGAGCGTACCGAGTAGCGTAAAATGACGACAGGCACACAAACTCACAGAAAAAGGAACGACGAAAAAGGAAAAGTAACCGCTCACCTTACATACATACTCCAGCCCTCCCGGAGGAGGGTACAATACCATATCGTTTGCGCGCCACGGCTGCTCGGCCGAAATGACAGTTGAAATTAAACACCTGTATAAACATAAACCAAACGATACGGATTCTAAAACGCTTTATTAAAAAATTCATAGGGAAGGTCTGGTTTTTGTTGCTTCGTTGTAACTTCGGTGTCGCCTGGCGGCCAGATCTGTCCCAAAAAGCTGCTTTTCGATAGGGTGTATCTATCGACAATTTGGTCCCTACTACGGAAGCTATGGCTGACCCTTGAGCTGTCATGATCTCTATTGCATCTGTCAATTATTTTGTCATGACACAAGTAGTGGGTGATGCCAAGTCAAGATTTTAAAATTATCCGCTTAACTTATCAGAGGTGTTTTTTTTTCGATACTCCGAAAATATCAAGAAAATTGGTTAAAGGACTCATTTTGTGTTGCAATTAAAACGTGGACAACATTTGGGGCTAATCTTAAACTATGTAGACTTTTTAGGGGAGGGGGGGATGGTGGTTTGACCAAAGTCCACGCTCCATTCAAAATTTCTGGAGAAAAGTCTACAAGGGAGGGGGGGGGTGTATTTTTATTGTATCCTTCCCATTTACCACATATTCTATGCAATCAAACCATAAACAGAATTATAGCTTTAAAGTAGAATTTACAATTCATTCAATGATAATCTCATTGGATATTTTTTTTCTCAAGCCATCCATTTTAGTTCCGTTCCAAGAGCCACCCTAACCCCCTAACATTGTCTAAAGATGCGGCACATGACGAAACACTTTAACTGTAGAGGTAGATGGGTATGGCAAGAGAGACAAATGATTGTGGTGTCACCTTTGAAGCGACCGAGTTTTTTTTTTTTGCTTCTGCACTATGATGGATAGCCCGGTTCGAAAAGGAGAGGTGCGTGAGAGATTGTGAAAAAAAAAGTGAATAGTTCATGCCAAGGAGAAGTAGGAAAAAGGTCACAACATCAGAAAATATGGTAATGAACGTGATTAGACTGTATCAACAAAGGATTAACATGCATTTACGATTGTATCGTGCAATTGGACAGGGCGAGAGATGGGACAGTTTCGAGAGGTCGTGTCGAAAGAGATGCGGCATTCAAGGGGTTGACGAGTTCGTTGGTTTGAGTTATATAAATTACCGGAGGATTTGTATCAGAGGTTTAATTTGAGAGCGAAAGCCGATGAGGATTGGATTATGCCAGTTCGGGAGGTTGTGCCTATCCCTACATCAAGCAACGCGGAGGGGACAAACGTGTTTTGATTTTATTAAAATATTTAAAATTACTGTAATTTGAAATGCGCAAATGTGGTGCCCGTGAGATACGGAGCGGTGAAATTTGAATTCTCATGGTTCCCATATGGACGAGCCGGTTTCGGTACAAACCTATGTACTGGCTGGTGGCTTCTCGTTAGAAATGAATATTTATGAATTAAATATGCGCAACATCTGCCACTTTTCCATCAAGCCGACCGGGACAACGCCATAAGGTTGGACAGACAGTATGCTGGCACTTCAATTTTGATTTTTGCCGGCTGCGGAAATGAACTCTTTAAATAAAATATATTAAAACTGTGATTTTTGGCAAGCGAAAGCCGCCTGTTCTATGTTCGTACAACCAAAGGGGAAATTTATTACGATTTTGATGAGCCGAGAGCGTTGGTGTGGTAAAGAGACGTAGCATGTACATTGTTATTGCACTAGAGCGTGGCGAGGGTTAAGATAGTCCGAAGGGCGATAGAGAGAGGAAGGGATGGTAGACGTACAGTATACTAGTTTACTAAGATTACCAAGTTAAATTCACGGAATTTTCTATCAAAAGTGCTCTTGTCTCTATTTTTAGTATGGTACATACACTGTTAGAAAGTATAGCTCAAGCAGTCAAACCAAACCAAATAAATTGACTTAGTATAGGGTGTCCCAGAAAGTCTAGGTACGATTTTGATGCGCCACTGTTTCTTCCAGATGACGTTCAAACAGCTGGTCAATACTGTGTGTTATTGCTTACATGTCAATCTATAACTTTGTGAGTTTCAAGTGCCAGTGCATTTATTTTTCATGAAAATGTAAGGGCATCTTCAGCGGGGGTCTATTTTTGGAACTAAATACTTGATTGGGGCGTCTTCAACGGTGGTCCAAATCGTGGATGGGGTTTATTTTTTAGACCAAACGCAAAAACATTGCTGCAGCGTTGTTGTGAAATTTGTGTTATACCGGATCTATTTTGCATCATTTTAAATCTGGTATATGTTTTGATCTATTTTTGGTGCAATTTGGAACAAGAAAAATACCATTCCAAAACACTATGCACTGCTTCATAAAACCAATTTATGCTTAAAATGTCAGCTTTTGAGCCGAAAAGTGGCCGTGTTTGGTGTGAGTGATGAAGATGCAGGACATAAATTGGTGTTGCTCACCTCGGATGCTGATAATTCTCCCAGTGCTAGCGAATTACTTATTGTTTCATTCCTGGATATCGAACGGTTCTCTTAGTTCTTTACAGCCACTGTATTTTCTGGAAAACGCTGACTAGTTCGATATGTGGAAGCTCCCAAAATGGTGATTGTTGTGGATTATCCTACAATTTGGTGGGAAATTACGATTCCAAATAGTATTTTGATTACTCGGAGATGGAAACTAATGAAGTCTTCAAAGTGAACAAACGGTTTATTTATGGATTGGTCATGATTGGCAAACAAAAAAAGCTCATACAGATACATTTTAGAGAGACCCGTTGTATAGAAATTTTTGGTAGGTTTACTGGGGATCTGAATATTCAGGCTTATCTACTGGGGAAGAGGATACATTTTACTATGGCAGTTTTGATAAATTTTCTGGGGGAAACCGATGATACTTGAAGTTAGATTTAAAAATCTTTGATTGTTCCAGAAATCGTTTCAAATATTATATTATTCATTTGCATACTCTACAGTTTTTAGACAACGTGTTACGTGAATTGATCAGAGCTTATATAAGCCTCTAGAAACTAAACAAACGCTTTTCTGAATAACTACACTGATATAAAAACAATGATAGTAAAAATGTGTCCAACTATGAATTTTTGCAACATGATCAACAAATGAAAGCTGTGTAGTTACAAACACATACCTTAAATGTGTACACATAACAAGTGTGTGTGTGGACACACATACTTCTTATTTGTTACATAAGTTTTATTTGTGTTTCTGAGAGGGTTCTGTTTATTTGTGAGCACCTCAGTATTATGTGAAATTTTCCTTAGATTTTTGCCAATAAATATGTGTGGATTATTTTCCGTGTATGAACTTGACAGAAGTTGATTATGTTGCTCCAAGTTGAAAGTTGAATAAACTTTTTGTAAGTTTCAAGATAATTGTAAATTTGGCTCGCTTTCTTTTAAAAAGAGAAGAGTGGGAAGTCCATTGAATTGCTGAAAAATTCTCAACGTTTCTGAAAACTTGTTTGAACTTCCAAAAAGTTTACTGATCACCCATGGAATAATATAGAAACAGCTTTCTGGAAATAATCGGAACTTTAAGAAACAAATCTAGTTTCCAAGGAGTTTTTCGGAGTTCCAGTTGGTACATCTTCCATGATAAAAATCAGAACACCACAGAAAAAAATCTGGGAAGTTGATCGATTTGCAATTTTTTTTAATAAGTTGGTGTTGATGTAGTTGGTGTTGTTGATTTTTTTATTTTCTTTTTGATTCGGCATAATTTTTTGTATCGAATTGTAAGAAGTTTAAGTTCTTCTTGAAACCTAAGTACCCTGAAATTCTGGGATCAGCCTGAACTATTGGAAGATTTCTCGCGCTTTTGGAACAATCCCTGAACTTCTAGGAAGCTCCCTTAACACATGGAAAAATCATTGGAATGTTTCTTAAACTTTTGAGAATGCTCCAAAAATCATTAGAAGTCTCCTGAATTTCTGGGACGTTTTTTGAATTATGAATTCCTGATGTCTTCATGGACGTGATCCTCCCGTTTCGGCTCTTGTTCATCCACTGCCAAATTATACATCAACATTATCTAAAATCGTTTAAATCAAATGCAGGCATTCACACACTCACCTCACACACGCCATTCGAAAGAGCAAGTATTCCTCGTCATCTACTAACGACGCACTACTGGCAGTAAAAAGGATTTGGTCAAACCAATCCATGGCAAACCATTTGTGAAATATCTGCGATATCTTAAAATAAACTTTTGATCTCTGATGTTGAATAATTGACAGGATGACAGATGTTGGATGGTTTAATAACGAAAGATACAACGGTCTATTTAAGCAAGTTCTATTTAAGCTTTGCTGATGCAAATCAAGTATAAAGTTGTTCCAAAAATTGACCACCACTGAAGATACCCTTAGCACAACTTGAATACAACCAACCAAAATAGACCAACTTTGCGTTACCCGTATTGGTGTTGTATTTCTTGTACTTAAACCCGCCAGCAACTGTAATTCTGTGAATCATTCAACATCAGAAATCACAAGTTTTTTTTCATAGATTGACAATTTTTCACACACTTTTTGCCTTGGATTGGTTTGAATAAATAATTTTTACTGTCAGTAGTGCGTCATTAGCAGACGACGAGGAAAATTCGCTCCTTCGTTTGGCTAAAGGTGAGAGTGTGAATGCATGTCTTTGATTTAAACGATATTAGATGATGCAGGTTTGTAATTTGGCTGCAGAAAACCAAAAGTCGAAACAGAGAGGGTCACGTCCTGGAAGACGCACCAACTTCAACCGTGATTCCCGATTCGGCCATCAGAAGCTGTTTTGGGACTACTTTAGGGACACGCTTACCAACAACGAGAGA
>JASCZW010003290.1:0-26620 GCA_034211315.2 Aedes japonicus | reverse complement strand
CAGTATTAAAGTGGGGGAAAAGGTGGTGATTGACTTCTGTCTAATGCTTACTTATTTCATCAATCAGATTTTATCTGTACAAGATCTCTGTACATCTCTGTTTCCACGAAGATCTCAAGATTTTAAGAAATTTATCAAAATGTTTGAAGTTTTTTTCTAAGATTATCGAGCAGTTTTTGGACATATTTCTATCTGTCCTTTCAATGTAACGAATCGCTTAGATGTTACTTTCTCCTTCAAAGGTAAATTCCAAAAGGCCCTCGAAGCTGTGTTCAATTTCTTGAAAATCTCGAATTATATTTTGCGTATCTTCAATACTCTTCGAGCAGTATAGAGAACATTCCAAATTTCCATCTCTACACTCTCTAGATACCCTCTAGACACGCATTTCATCGAAGCTGTGAATTATGAACACTACATTTCATAACAATAAATCCACTTAAAAAGTCCATATGTTTCAATGAAAAATGAATTCTACCGTTTCATTTATTCACATGCAGAAACTGTGTGAGGAAGTTGACTCACACCACAACACTTCTGAATCCATTGATATACTGTGTGAGTGGATAATAATAAAATCACTCATTTTTGCTGATTCATAACTATAGAATCAATACATACAAAACTATCTGCATGAATTGCGCTTCAGTTTTCTTAAACATTTTATCATGTTGTTACGTGTTTGTGAATGCTTCGGAATAATGCCGCGTGGAACGTATTTGACGGAAGAAGAAAAAGGTAAAATTTTGGCATTTCGCGAATGTAATGTTGGTATTCACGAATTTGTTAGATGTTAGGGAGGATCACTTCACGTCTTAATAAATTTTCTGAGAAATTCAGAACGATATGGGAATAACAAGACAGGTGGACCCAAAAAAAGTTGTCGGAAAGAACTCAACGAAGAATTGTTCAAACTGCAAGTAACTCACTCAAAAGTTTGAAACAAATTAAGGATGATTTATCACTTGACATCTCATGTTCTACAATCTATCGAAGATTGAAAAGCTCTTCTTATATTCAGCGGCAAAAACTGAAGGAAGCTCCACGACTCTCACCTCGCCATAAACAAGCCCGACTCGAATTCACACGAGCTAATATGTGTAGAGATTACAGTAGGGTATGTAAACTTTATTATTCACTACTATAAAATTAAATAAGTTCCTTTGTCCCACTAGGTATTTTTTTTTCGACGAAAAAAATTCAATCTGGATGGCCCAGATGGAATTTCTTCATACTGGAGGGACTTAAAAAAGGAGAAGCGTTGAGGTGCCGCCACACGGCAGCTATTTCTAGTATATAGTGAGCTATATGCTAGTAAACTATGTAATAGCTCATAGGAACAACTAAACTATGAGGTGATAGCTCATAGTTATGACTTGCAAGCGATAGTTTTACGCTATGATATAGGGCCGTGCCCGTTGTCGTGTGTACACTCTAGCGCTAGTTTCTATGCTATAGTAGTAGGCTATGAACTATTCCATACAGTCGGAATAGTTCATAGTTTGTTGGTCGAAGCTTTTTGTTTGAATTTTGTGCTGGTTTGTGTTTTCACGGTAATTTAAGAACAAAAATGAATTAGCAAAAGAAATACCGTTTGATTGAGCTGTGGAGGCAACATCCGGTGTTGTGTGACCCAACGAATTCCGATCGCTTGAGGAAGGGTACTCAATAAAAGGCCCGTGTTATTAAGGCAGCCGAACTGGGTTTGGAAGAGGAGACGGTGAAAAAAACGATAAACGGATTGAAAGCGCAGTTGTCAGGTAAAAGCTAAATTCGTACAAAATATATTCTACTAGGCAATTTTAAAATTAATTTGTTCAATTTTATTCTTTTTAGGAGAATGTACATGTACAAGTTCAAAAAGGTGGGAAAAGCGGTGCTGGTGGAAGCGAGGTGTATACTTCAAAGTGGGTGTTCTATTCTGCTTTACAATTTCTCATTCGAGGGAAGTCTGGATCAGGGGATTATGGTTCCTTGGTAAGTACTGCTGGTATGACGCTACCACTTTCAGAGCATTTAAGATGCCCGGAAACCGGAAACATACCTATTTTTATGTTATTAAAAACATAATTTGTGATTTTACAGCTGGTCATTATTAATTAGTATTAGTTGATAGAGAAAGTAAACAAAGATATTCTCTCTCTGGAGTTGTGCCCTATTATTTTGTTGATCTTGAAGTTTCTTGCTGAAACTATAACAGCAATACAAGCATGTCAAAGGTTTCATTTATTGTTTTCTTTTCAGAATGATACGTCTCATTTTCAAAATGATAACGCTGAAGAGGAACTCAAGAAAGATCACGATTCAACCAGGTCCGATGTCCTGCCCTCGATTTTGACCATTGATTCCGACGTACAATCTCCAGTTTTGCAACCTGAAAAACCGAGTGGAAAATATTCGATCTCTCAGAATTATATAATATTTATTAGTTTTGTTCCTTATTAAAAAATAATAGATAAATGATTGAAAAATGATAAGTGTAAAAATTGTATTCATTTATTTCGTCATTATGGTGATCATTTCTGCTCTAAAAAACTTTTTTTTTTAAATATTCATAAATTTTGAACTACTGGGCCGATTCTATCAATCAAACACGCAAATGAGTGGTTCTCAACTATACTGTTAAGAAAAAAATACCAAATTGCTATACTTATTATGAAAACATGGATAAATTTGTTTTTCTTTGTTTTCATGGTATCAGGACAAAAGAGCTCCTTTGTATTTATATTTTTTCTTGTAAGTTTAGACTTTTTACATAACAAATCAAAAAATTTGCTATTTGTGTATTTTAGTTTTTAACCTACAGTTTTTCAGCCGCGTGCTTAGGTTTTGCTGACAACTGTTGTTCGAAGTAGCTTGCCAACCATACGTGCCTATCAATTTAAAGTGATTTTTCAAAGTTCCTTCAGTTTTGTTAGAGCTAAGGGATTCCTTAAACCACATGTTCTCATATTGAAAAAGAATCAATTATCGGTTCTTTATCATACATTTATTTTGTGTTCTGGCCAACTCCTTCCCCATCTGCTCCTGCTAGAAAGACAGCGTGTTTTATGGACGGCCCTCATTAGTTAAGCTCAATAAATAATACGAATAATGAACCTGCATGATTTTGTAGAGACTAGCCTGACTTGCATTTTCTACATCATATAATTCATATCTTAACACAGGTTTCCTCTTCTGAGAACAAAAACCGTTTTACTATATTATAAATTTAATTTGAAGTCCGATCGTATACGGTCACTGTCCAGATGGACTAGATCATTTGAACAAATTTGCTGTAGGAAGCAATATCCTAACAAATAAGGCTCTCAAGATACAGCTGGAACTTATATGCATTCCAGCGCCGCGTAGAGAATGAATGTTGATTTTATTGACCATTATCCTAGAGGACTTTACCGCTAAAACAAGTTTGCTGAAGCAACCAATGTCTTAACTAGAAGCAATAATAAATTGGAAGGTCATATGAACATTAGCGCGGTGTAGTGAGTGAAATCAGAACTAATGAGATCATCTTTACAAAGTCTTTACCACTAGGACAAGTTTACAGAAAACTTATATGTCCTTACTGGCGAGACTCTTGAGATATACAAGGATAGAACCAATAAACCCTTATCGTAAAGCACTCATTTAAAGTGACTCGAAAGTGAAGCGCCTCTAGTGGTTAAATTATCAATTAAACCGGAATCCAATGACACAGATTTGTTGGTCCTACACCGTACAACATTCTACCGTAGATTGAAGAGGTATTGGTGATGGGAGGTGAAGCTCGTTCCTGAACATCGACTTCACAAATAAGCAATCGGCGACCTGATCTTTCCTTTCGCTCCTATGTTGACATAAATAAACTTATAATCAGTATCCATCAAAGCCATCCCGTAAAAAAAATTCTCATAGATTTACAATTAAATGTATTGTAACAATACAATAGAATCAATCGTATGAAAAATTGACTATATTGTTCATGACGATAAGATTACAATAAAAGTTATTGTTTCCACAAAAGAATCTAATGTAAATTGCGACATCGACAATGGAATCAGGGGGTTGTAATGTATCTTAACTATAGAAAAAATCGTTTTTCTCCGAACAAATTTAAGTCAATTACTATTGATTTTATTGTTTCACATTTGTTGAAAATTCTAGCATATAGGGTGAATAGTAGATCTATTGTGATGACAATATTCATTTTTCATTTACCTGATACATGAACAATAAGATTCATGGTCGGCAATAGATTTAAATGTTACTTTATATTATTTTATTGTAATTGTATGGTTATTTTTATCCGGGATTAGAACTATACTGAACTGCTTTTGTAATTCAAGTAATCGCTGACGCTGCTTGCAGGGGCTTTTATAGTAACGTGCTTTCCGTGTAACGCTCCTACACAATTGGGAAATTGACATTTCCCTTAAAAACAACGTGAAATTGCAGCCACTCCTCTTCTGTTGTAGACATCTGTAAATAATGTACGTTTTGTTCTTAACACATAGTTTGAAACCTCGAAGAAATTAATTTACTTGACTTCCACAAAACTCTCCGAAGAATGTCTTTGAGTTACTCTGAAGAATTTTCCTGAACTTCTTTGTAGAACTTCCCTTTACTTCTCTGAAGAATTTCCCTGAAATTCTTAGAGGAATTTCCCTGAAATTCTTAGAAGACTTTCCCAGAACATGTCTGAAGAATTTCCCAGAAGCTCTCTGAAGAACTTCCCTGAAGTTCATCCGAAGAACTTCCTTGTCAATCATTTGGAGAACTTCCCTGAAGTGCCTTAGTCAAATAAATCTTGCTATACCTTGAGGAATTTTAAACATTGACTGGTAGTATACCTAATAAAAACGAATATAAAATTACTTTCAGAAATTCGTCCTTCAACGTCACGTAAATAGCATGCCCTGTCTCGATTATTTTGCTAATAGTTGATCTCCCCAAGCGAAATAAATACATCAAGGATGTGTAACTGTCTCCTGCAATTATCAAGTATTTTCAAATAAACTAAACTAAAGTTGTTTTGTAAGAAAAACATTTTTCCTGTAGCCAAATATCTCAGAGTCAATGTCAATCTCGTTTTAGGCGTTAAACGTAAAGCGTAAAGCTTATTCGTATCCTGCTTGATAAAACGGCGAAACTTTCTCCAACTAATACTGAAAGCACAAAGAAAAGACATTGATGTCCATATACCTTTTCTTGAAAAACGTGTGTAAAAGTTAATATAGGAAGCAAGTGCAGAGAAAAACAAACAAAACTTTTCAAGTTATGTGCTGGGCTTTTTATTGATAAACATTTACATGCCAGTAATTCCACAACTGCAGCGCCGCCTACCAGGAGCATAACGACATACACTTGAAATGTCGGTTTAAAGTCTGTTCTCTGTGCTGAAAGTATGTCTTTGTCATTCTGACGAAATTACGACAATAATCCCGATCTTCATCACCTAGCTCTATCGGCAGATTTGCCTCAATTCCCAAGCCTTAACGACGAGCGATCCACGATTTCGTCCACACCTTGCGAGTTTTTCGTTTAATCCGCCTTTTCAATATGATATACGAAACAACTACAGCGAATTTTTTCTTTCTCTGATCGTAGCTACTGAATGTGCCCATTTTTTAGAAGCCTACAACTGAATATATGTGACCACAAAGAAATTCAATCGTGTGTACAGTGAAAAAAAATACTCTATAGCGCTATATCAAAGATTTCTATTACAAAGCTAGTATAACTTCAAAGCTCATATTTTTGCAAAACTGTATCTCGTATCTCATAGAACTGTGACATAGATATCTATAACGGCTATGTTATAGTGAACCTAGATTGAACTATAACATAGATTTCAAGCGCCGTGTTGTGTCACCTTTACTTTTTGACTCGTAACTTTGGTGTTGGTAGTTTGATGGTTTGAGGAGCATTTTGTCAAACTGGAACGGTGCAGATTGCTTTTCCATCTACCAGATGAACAGTCGGGAGTACGTTGAGATACTCCAAAGCCATTTGCTACCATTCTTGCGGCAACATCGTCGAGTTGGCAACACATTTCTGCAAAATAATGCTTTCGTTCATACAAGTAGAGCGGCTATGGCGTGGTTCAACAAACATAGAGTTCAAACTATGGAATGGCCAGCTTGTTCTCCAGACCAAAACCCGATCGAGAATATGTGGGAATTGTTCGTACGTGAAGTATATGCAGACAACAAGCAGTACGCAAGTGTTCTTGACCTGAAACAAGCTGCCTTATCTGCATGGCAGGGAATACAAGTATCAACTTGCCGTAACTTAATTCAGAGTATGCCGAATAGGTTGTGTGTAGATGCCATAATATTCTGCGGTGGTAGCACTGGTAGTTACCCTTGACAACCTCGCTGATTGATCCTACCTTGGATAAATACCTCGATTATGGCACCCAACAGAAAGCTCTCTAACGCTCGCCTGACAGCTTATGTAATCGTGGTAGGCCGCGCCTCGACCTCTTCCGTATTCCACCGCAACAGAGGTAAGACGTGTTTCCGACCCACAGAGCGGAATGGTTGATTCCTTGCATCCCGTTATTCACATTGGCGATCCGTGCCAGGCTGCTGACATATTCAGCTGCATGAAACGCATCCAATTGTTTTATCTATCAAGGAGTCAACCATACCGTAACAAAAAAAAATAAGCATTCAGCACGATGATTCCCAATCGATTGCATAAAGAGCATACTTCCTCGAAATTGTTTTGGGATTGGGGTGGGCGAAATGAGATCATACGGCGGTTGTTCCTGTTCTGTTGAAGCAATTGAAACACGTGCAGTAAGTGTATAACAGAAAACTGCGAGAGCGTGTGTTTCGGAACGACCGCGTTTGGTTCAACTTGTAGCGGTTCGAGACGACCGCGTTCGATACAATTGGTAGCGGCTCGAGACGACCGCGTTTGATTCAACTGGTAGCGGCTCGAGACGACCGCGTTTGGGTCAACTGGTAGCGGCTCGAGACGACCGCGTTTGGTACAATTAGAAGCGGCTCGAGATGACCGCGTTTGGTTCAACTGGTAGCGGCTCGAGACGACCGCGTTTGGGTCAACTGGTAGCGGCTCGAGACGCCTTTGTTTGATTTGGTAGCGGATCGGGACGACCGCATGCGGAAAAAAGTGTGGTAGCGGTTCGAGACGACCGCATATATATGACTAAGTTGCGTTTGATAAAAATGGAAACGGCTTGAGACAACCACGTGTGATGAAATTGGTGACGGTTCAAGACGTCTGTGGTTCTGTTTATGATGATGGTTAAACGGAAAATTTGGTTAAAACTAATTTTAGGAACAAATAGTAACTAGACTGTTAGAACCGTAGTTATCGAACTCTATTGCAATCGAAATTTAACCTTCGATTGAAACCATCGCACTAAGAGTAGCGTATACGTTAAATTTACACAGGACTAAATACGGTGGTGTATCAATCCTGGTGATAGTCGACTATCGGTCCAGATACGTCATTGCTAAACTGGTAAAGTCTACGAGCTTTAAGCAAACGAGATGCGTATTGGGAGAAGTTTTTGAGAAGGAAAGTTTTTCGGAGGACATGAAATGGACAGCAAAATGGACTGACAGAGAGTTGCATGAAGCTGGTCAATGAAACCATGGCAGCTGCATCTTCAAATGGCACAA
Source organism: Aedes japonicus (assembly GCA_034211315.2). Taxonomy (NCBI): domain Eukaryota; kingdom Metazoa; phylum Arthropoda; class Insecta; order Diptera; family Culicidae; genus Aedes; species Aedes japonicus. The sequence continues at coordinate 18,986 of JASCZW010003290.1, read as the reverse complement.
GTTATAGAGGAGAATTAAAAGCAGCAATTCAAGCTTACAACGCTGCTGCACACTCCATTACAGAGATACCTCCAGAGGAAGTCATGACGAGACGAAAAATTAAACGCGGGCCGCCTCTTCTTCGTCGTGGGCAAGCAACGTTTGATAATAATCTACTTAACGATAGATATCGGACATCCCAAATACAGGCCAAGGAACGTGAAGATGCTAAACGAGGGACTCGTCATTGCCGTGTTGAGACAGGAGACACGGTGGTTGTGGAGCGTCAGGTTCGTGCAAAAGCAGAGTTACGATTTGACCCTCGCAAATATACGGTCATGGAAGAACGGAATGGCATGTTTGTCCTGAGCGATGAAAATCGACAAATTTTGAAAAGGCACGTTTCGCAGACCAAAAAGGTTCACGAGTGGAGGGAACCCGATGTTTGTCTTCCAACAAATAAATCCCCCAATTTGAAATCTACATTGCAACCTTAAGCGGAAACCAGCTTTCTTGGAAAACTACGTTAACGTTGCGGAAGAAGGACCGGTTCACAAATAAACTGTTTGATTAGATTAATTGTTTTTGAAATACAAACTTTACATCCAAAGAGAATTTCTTTTCCTCGATACTTCTTTCGCCAGGTTTCTGTTTTTTTTTTGACTGGGGGGGAGATGTGTAGATGCCATAATATTCTGCGGTGGTAGCACTGGTAGTTACCCTTGACAACCTCGCTGATTGATCCTACCTTGGATAAATACCTCGATTATGGCACCCAACAGAAAGCTCTCTAACGCTCGCCTGACAGCTTATGTAATCGTGGTAGGCCGCGCCTCGACCTCTTCCGTATTCCACCGCAACAGAGGTAAGACGTGTTTCCGACCCACAGAGCGGAATGGTTGATTCCTTGCATCCCGTTATTCACAGGTTGTTTGAACTGATGGAGAACAAAGGAGGACCAACCCATTATTAACATTTTGATTTTCAGGTAAACATCGTTGAAATCTTTAAAAAAGAAATAAATTTTGAACTGGTTCTTTAGTTATGGAACATATAATTTTTATGAATCTTTTATTATAAAGCTAAGCAGAATATGCTTAGAGTCGAAAATTCTACAGTAAAAATAGGGGCGTACATCCATACCTCGCACGCCAAAGTCACGAGTTCGAATTTCACCCCCGGACAAGTTACGAAAATACACTAAAGGGAATTTGAGTGACTACGACGGGAGATGAACCAGCCCAGGGCTGAAAATCTCGATAATAGAGGAAAAAATACATTAAAAATAGACAACAAGTATCTATTATTCTGTGCAACTTATTTCGAAAATCACTAATTAATCCAAGACATCTCGACAAAAATTAAGTTGTTCTATATGTAAAACACGGAGTGTAGCAAGAACACATCCAGTCACTCCGTCAGAATGTTTGCGGTTATTGTGTTTTGTGTCGCTCTCCTCTTTTTGTATGGAACAAAGTGTCGGTAGCATCCTGTGTGAATGAAGGCAATCGGTGCGAGTCAATTGAATAATGTTGTTTTTCGCACTCATTTCTGGTTGTCAATTTTTTCACACACTGGTTGCGACAACATGAACATTAACCAATGTGCCAGCAACATGCTTTTTAACGGCAGACGTAACAGCATTTGACTGCATGAACACAAGCAAATCAGCGTATGTTGAGTACAAACATCACAACCGAGCTCGCGCGAAGTTTTAAGAGACTGAGAATTCTAATTGACGGAAACATGTATAAGCAGCATGTGTTATCTACAGTATGTTGCTTGATATTTATCTTTTCTGTCATACGATTCAGAATTTCCAAATGTATTTTCCAGACAGATATCACCATATTCAGAAGTATCCCACGGGCCGCAAAAAAACATCTGGCGGGACGCTTGTTGAGCATCACTGCTCTAGATACTTTACTTGTTAATTTCTCATCGAAACTGTGAATTTTGAACAATTGCAATTTCAACACTGTACAACTCCGAAGATTCAATTTGAGAAAATAGATTGATCTTAAGAAAAACTAATCAATAGATCTTCAATCAGACTTACAACAAAGAGACAACCAATAAAGTTCCGCAACAATCAGAAAAGCACTGCCCATGCTACGCGTGTGTCACCTAAAAGTGCCAAAAAGGGAAAGTTTTCCTTGAATCCATTCGCAACTGTTAGGAGTTCCGGTGGGCTTTCAGCCAGCAGTCTCTACACCCATACCAAAGAAAGTCGAGGCGTCAGGCCAGATGTGGAAAATGTCGTAATCAGGAATTAATAAGCAGAAAGTCGGAGCACAACAACGTTTGCGAAGGAAATGGAAAAGTAATTTCAAGTTAGCTTTTATGGCTAAAGGATTTGCCCGCACTAATGCAGTAGATGGTACTACAGCACCAGTAATCATGAGCATTTAGTCTAGGTCCGGGATACCCGTAACGGCTAGGCGAGAAAGGGGGATTGAGCGGTCTATTAACGGGGATAAGTGAGCTGTGCGGTTAAATGATGGGGGTAAATAATCGTGCCATCCTTGATTTGGATTTGTAGTAGCGCAAAAAGGAATGCTAATTGCCAAGCGAAGGGAATGAAATAATTTGAAATGAATTCAAAATCTTAGGACAGCGACAGTGTTTGTTTGTTTGGGTAGCGAAAAATGTGAATACGGAAGTCCTTTTATTAATAAGGGTGAAAACCGAATCAGTTCGATCCCATCTATTCTAGCGATGGCATACCAGTGTTCATTTAATACAACAGTATTCATAAGAATAGAGGACGCTAAATTCTTCCTTTTGGGATTCCAGCTCCCTGCTTCTAGCCAACAACTTATAGCTGGCTAAAAATAAATCAATCCGAAAAATTCCTAGACCAAGCCCTTGTTCGTTAATTGCAATTCTTTCGAAATTTATTATTGATAAAATTGGTCGATAATATTCATGCCAATCATTCTTTTCTCCTACCATCGCTTCGAAAGCAACAGATTTCCCAATCCAATACGTTTTAATCAAAGCATTCCAGCTGAGGTTTATTTTTTATTTTTTTCATTGTCACTATGGTGAGGAACGCAAATTACGTAACGCGAAAATCCCAAAACTGTTTTACCCCAGTCGGTATTGTTAATAATTGTCCGGTATAAATCAGCTCATTCAATATGTAAAATTTTCACAGACAAACATTTAAGCTTCACCTCACTCCCACGCAAGTGTAACGCAATTTTCGAACGCCGCCTAGGAAGCAATCACTGTCACTCCGGCCCAGCAGCTGGCACATTGTACGTTTTATGACGGAGATAAATATTTATGATCATCAACCAACCAACAGCAACTCCATCGAATATGTGTTCCGCGAGTCACAGACACGGCGCGGTTTTCCCGCGCCCCAAATACACGCAGTCACTAGCATTTTATTTAATTACACTCGTGTGTCCGTCACACGGATAATCCAAAATTAATAACCTCACCTGCCAACAGAAATCGAGAAGGGTTTCGACAATGGCTGGTGGTTATGGGAATGAAATTTTATTGCTTGCATCAGGTGAAATTTATTGAGAGATATGGCTCGGCACGTCTCGCTAGGGTCATCCACTTCTATTACTCCGGCGTATTCAAATCAAGTAACTTGATTTTTACACGAGGATAGTGTCACAAATACACTGATCATAGCTCATTAAAACTCCAAAACTGATAGAAAATGAACTTGAACTAAAGAAAGTGTGGTTAAAAGTAAGTAAGCAAGTCGGTCCTATCATTGCTCAAAATTTGAAGAGGTTCAATAAACCAATGATTTCAAAACTTAACCATTTAGTAGTACTTTATTTCCAGAAAGTTTGTAAAGAATCGGGCTCAAGAAAAATTTTTGGTGACCTATTTTTTGTGTCCAAATTTCATCGAATACAGTCTTGCACTTCGATTTTTTACAAATCTGTAGAAATTTCACCGAAATTGGCAACCGTTTAACGATTAGTAATCGGATTTACAAATTCCAGTAAATCTTTTGCGTTCAGCTGTTGAGAATTCGGTAAAATTATACAGATTTCTGTAAAAAAAAAACTAAGTGTGCACCATTGACATTTGCACAAATCGTGGATGAGGCATAATTCGTTGAAGACATTGCATGTCACCAAAAAACGGAACCTATACGTTTCATCACGCAATAATCTCCACGAAGACACACCTCGATCGCTCACCTGGCCCCGTCCATGCAACCGTTGGAGATTGGGACGATTTGGTATTAACCTTTGGAAGACACGCAGATCCCGCGCAGCTTTCAGTAGATATCAAAGGAAAATGAAAATGAAAAGTCTTAGAGAAAAGTTAGACAGGGTGCCCTGTTTGGTGTACAAAACAAAAGCTTATTCAAAAATTGTCGTTGGGAGCATCTAATCTAAGAAGGTTAAGTGATGCCCCATGTCACTTAAAATGGCTGAGACTCAAGCATTAACTTTAGTCCTAGCCCCAAATTGCTTATGGTAATAGCGCCATTACTCGCTCTCTGAAAAAAAGAAGACTGTCTGAGAATGTAAGAACGGGTGGTGAAAGAAAACTTGGAGATATCTTGGACTGCAGCAGCAAGCTTGCGTTAATTTAATATACAGCTTAACATCTTCCAGCTATTAATGTAAAGGCTAGTCATCCCCTTTTCTGTGAGTTTTCTTATAATTAGCTGGTAGTTTTAGTAGGTGTGTTTTATCCATCGTTAAAATTCAATACCTCAATTGAAGGGCTTCATTTTGTTTGTGTTTGTCTTACCTTCCAAAAATTCTTAACAACTTATTCTGTCCTCACTTGTGCAACTGGATAGGAGCGACTTGAGCTAAGCATGTGTGTGTGTCCAATCTAACACCCACCGGTTGGCAGTGATATTATGGAAGAAATCTCTTGGCAACAGTTGTTTATGTGACCATTGAAAGCTGCTCTAATCCAGGAGTTACAAAGTGCTATCTCTATTGCAGATGCAGTAACCTATTTAAGAGTGTCTGGAGATTCACGCACATTCCAATGTTACTTTCACATGCAATAAGCCCCGAATGGAAACATGACCGTTTTCATTAGGATAACGGAAAGGTAAACACACTTCCAGGCTCAAAAATAATCAAACCTGGCGCTTATATATTTTATACAAACGTTATAATTGGTTGGGTCTCACCATATTTCGCTGCTCCGATATAAGACGCACTCTTACGGAAATGCATTGTATCCTTTGCTAAGGACTCGTCTCCTTTGTTTGTTGAATTTTCTCCCCTTGTTAGAAGTGTTTTTTGACACAGGACTAAATGTTTGCACCAATCGATCGGCATTTTGTCAACGCATTAATTTCAATAGAGAACATTGTTGATTTCAATAGAGAACATTGTTGATTACATCAAATTTTTCTAACTGTAAATATATAAAACATATGAGTTTAAGGCATAATTGACAACGCCTTGAATATGAAAAACTTCAATATAAAAAAATAAATACCTTATTAATAGTGTAATGCTTTGTTTTAGAATATGGTACATATGCATACGTACTGTTAAATTCTCGTTGATAAACGTTAAATAATTTCTTATCATTCTGGGATGTGCTTGGTTATCAGAAATGTACTTGAGTTCAGAACTTCAGATCTACAGTTGTAACAGTAGCTTTTAGGGCTATATTAAGTTACGATATGGATTCAAAAACATTGAATGAACCTTTCGGAAGAACAACAGTAATTGTTTGATAATTTTCTGAATTTATAGGTCATCCAAACTGTCCTTGAGTTCAAAACTTAAGATCTATAGTAGGAATTGTAGAATTTTGGGCTATTCAAAGTTACGCTACGTATGCAACCATATTCAGTGTATATTTTCGAACGTAAAAAAAACATTATGAGATAAACTGGGGTCATCTAGGATATCCAAACTGTCCTTGAGTTCAGAACAAAAGATATACAGTTGTGGCAGTGGGTTTTTGGAGTATGCAAAGGGACAATATGTATTTAACAATATTCATTGAATACTGTGGAATGTCAACAGACGTAATGCGACAATCTGGGGATATTCTAGGTCACCCTAAGTTCAGAACACAAGAGCTACAGTTATCACAGTAGTTTTTTGGGCTACATAAAGTTACTATATGTATTCAATCTTATTGAATGAATCATTTATAAATTCAACAATCATTATTTTATAATTTTATGATCCTCTAGGTAATCCAAAGTGTCCTGGAGTTTAGAACATGAAAACTACGGTAGTAACAGTAGCTTTTTAGGCTAAACAAAGTAACGTCACGTATTCCAGCATAAAGGGTGTATTCGATAAAAATGGCACACACATATATACTCATCAAAATTAAACTGATTATCGGATTTTCTTGAAATTTTCAGGGAATGAAGAACTACTAATGAGTTTTGATTTACAACATTTGTTTTATTAAATTTCGTCTCCCATCCCGAATGCCCGCACCTTCCTTTTCACTCCACCCATCAAATTTTGTACAACCGATTTTCCCAGTGTTTTTGTTGTTTTTACCCAAATTTTCTTCAATTCTAGCTCTGTTTTTATAGTTTTGGGATGTTTGCGAAGTTCCGTTTTCATAATTGCCCATAATTTTTCAATTGGACGAAGTTCCGGTGAATTTGGTGGGTTCATATCCTTTGGCACAAAATTGACTCCGTTGGCTCGGTACCACTCCAATACGTTTCGAGCGTAGTGGCAGGATGCTAGATCAGGCCAAAACAGAGTTGATCCTTTGTGCTTCTTAATGAATGGCAAGAGACGCTTCTTATGGCACTCTTCCGTGTAAATCGCACCGTTTATTGTTCCGGAAGTGATGAAGGGAGCACTTATTTCACCACATCAGCAAATCGCCTGCCAGATTAGAAACTTCTTTGAGAATTTCGATAGTTTCTTCTTTCGAACATCCTCCGGAACATCGAACTTCGACTTGGCAACGAAATATTCTTGCCCAGAAAGTTGACGGAAGTCGGCCTTGACGTATGTTTCGTCATCCATCACGATGCAACCGGATTTGGTGAGCAGCTTCGTGTAAAGTTTCCGGGCGCGGGTTTTCGCAGTGATGTTTTGTTTTTTATTCCGGTTTGGGGCTTTTTGCACTTTGTAAACATGTAACCCAGCACGCTTCATGGTTTTCTGTACAAAACCGACTGACACCTTAGACTTTTTAGCGACATCTCGAATTGACATGTTTGGACGGTTCTTGAATTGTTGTACGACTTTCCTGGCCATTTTACTGTCCATTGGACCACTTTTACGACCACTTCCTTCCTTTCTTTGGACACTCAGACGCTCCTTGAAGGTTCTTATTACACGAGACACAGTTGTATTTGCAAATTCAAGCCTTTTAGCAATCCACCGGTGGGACGCCCCTGGATTTTGATTGTGAGTGCACAAAATTTTCTCACGGACAATTTCTTGTTTCGACAACATGACTGGAACTACTGAATGTATAACTATGAAACTTGGCAGATGTAAATAATACACTATGGATAAGATCTACTCAAATTTCTAGGTTTTTTACTCATACGATTCAAAAGTTACAGAAGATATTCTCTGTGCCATTTTTATCGAATACACCCTTTATTCTGTGAACATTTTTGAACGTAAAAATACACAATAAGCTAATCTTGAGATGGTCTAGGTCATCAAAACTATCCTGGCGTTCAGAACTTAAAATTTACAGTATACAAAGTTACAATATATATTCAAATCTATTCAACTAATATTCATATATATTTAATTAATTATCTTAAAGGTCAAAAACATTATAAGACAATATGACATCTGCTAGATCATCAAAATTATCCTTGAGATCAGAACGTATGACCTACGGTTGTAACAAATGTTTTCTGGGCTATGCAAAAATACGATGTATATTGAAACATATTCACTAAATGACATGACAACAGACTGTAGATTTCTGGACTTAACAACGTAACAATATGTATTTGACCAAATTAAGTGAGTCTTTTGGAAGGAAAACAGATATAATGAGATATCTTGTGAAGTTCCAGGTTGAGTTTCCGTTGAGTTCAGAAGTTAGGATCTACAGTCGTAACAGTAGCTTTATGGGCTATACAAAGTTAAGTTAGTTGGTCTTCCAGGATATTAATTGAATGTGTTTGAATACATACCATAACATTCTATAGTGGATAAAACTACTGTTACAACTGTAGTCTTAAGTTGTAAACTCCAGGACAGTTTGAGTGACCTGGCACGTCTCAGAAAAATATTTCTTACTCTATTTTTATCGTTTCTGTGTTATTGAGCACCAAACCAATCAGAATACACCAAGTCGCTTGTATTACAACGCCTGGGACAAAAATTAGGCTTGAAAAGGTTAATTCAAAGAATATTGCATTGTACAACCCATATACCTAAGTAGCACACTTGTTTCAAACCAGTTGAGATGACTGCATAGCGACTCAATTAAGTCACAATTAAGTTGATGAAACACTTTTTTACCATCCCGTGCTGCTTGGGTAGCTAACATTTAGTTACGTAGTACTGCGTCATCATTTCGAACAACTCAATTGGGCTGTATCTTGTAGTTTTTTTGGGTTCTGTTTTGTTTCTTCTCCTTTTCATAATATTATCCTTTTGTTGATCTTAAAGTATCCAACCTTCCTTTGATGTAGGGTCCAAATTGTCGTCTCAGTGTTTCTGCTTTTGAAAAGTTGACTTTAGTAGCGCATATCAAGACTCACAATGTGTCATAAGGCACCACTCGCGGCCATGGGATAGAGAAGAGAACAGGGATAAGCAATGAGCTAGTAAATCTCACGGCCTTCATGCAACAATGAAAACACTGGCCATCTCACTACCACAAGTAGAAATTCTTCAACCATGAGCAGTCGTGAGATGTGTTCTCTTTGGGCATTGATTCCTGAATTACTAACTGATCTAGGGTAGGGAACGGCTTAAGCACCCCAAGACCCTATTCCAAGCACGGGGTAAACGTTAACCTACAACGTTCATTTTTTGCAGTATGGTGCTTCACTACATGGAGCACCATACTGCAAAAAATGATCGTTGTAGGTTAACGTTTACCCCGTGCTTGTAATAGGGTCTGGGGGAGCTTAAGCCGTTCCCTTCCCCTTTATACATTTTGCAAAGTAGTCGTTTGTAATTCATAGAATGAATAATGCATTTCAAAGTTTGCGTCGAAAATAACAATCATATCAATAATTACGATGACCAAAAGACAGTGGCGTTCTCTCATGATGAAAAAATCGTTGACATTTTGAAGAAATCTCACTCGTCGATTCCTAACCAGATGAGATTGTCAGGAGTGTTTCGGAAAACATCGTATGAGATTTTCCATTGTAAATCCCATTTGCCAGCGCTGAGCAGGTTCGAGTGCAACCTCTATCATACCTCGAGCGACAGAAAGTCCAATCGTCATCCCACAAGTATCCGTTGGGAGTCGAAATTGTTCCAACCATCCACTAAAAATCATCCCAACTACTGTCGAATCCGGCAATCTCTGAACCACAAAGCAAGGGTCCAAGCTAGGGTCCAAGACTCATTCCATACGAAATCGTAGGAACTGATTATTGTTGCATTGGTCCAAAAAAACATGCAGCTTATACACTTTCAATTGACATTACTTATCAAACTTCTATACCCGAGCAGGAAAAAATAACATATAAATACCTTATTTTGATCTAGATAACTGACCTTAGTATTAAAGAGCTCAGATTAAGAGGTAAAATGCCTAAGCAAAATACCTAAGAACTCCAAGCAAAAATATCTCTCGAATAACAAAATCTGTTATTTTCGATACCTCGGAATACCTTAGAGGTATTATTTTGGTATTCCTCACCTCATTTGGTATTCACATAACATTCTGGGAACAATGTTATGGTATTATCCTCAGGTATTTTACCTCTTAATCTGAGCTCCTAAATACCAAGGCCAGTTATCAACTTATTCGCCGAGTACCCGAGCAGGAAAAAATAACATATAAATACCTTATTTTGATCTTGATAACTGACCTTAGTATTAAAGAGCTCAGATTAAAAGGTAAAATACCTAAGCAAAATACCTAAGAACTGCAAGCAAAATATCTCTCTAATAACAAAACTTGTTATTTTTTATACCTGGGAATACCTGAGAGGTACTATTTTGGTATTGAGGTAAATTGAGGTAAGATTTGGTATTCGCCTAACATTGTGGGAACAATTTCATGGTATTATCCTCAGGTATTTTACCTCTTAATCTGAGCTCCTTCATAACAAGTCCAGTTATCAAGTTATCCGGTCCTGCTCGGGTAGTCTCGGGGTTTGAGGCTCGTTTTTGTATCCCGAGGTTCATGGTTCAAATCCCGATTGCAATTTTTTTTGTGTGAGGAAAATTTTCATACGATCGTCCTGTAAACTTCTTTCCATTAGAGAATCGTATGAAATTTGCAATAATACCTTCTGGTAAATTTCCATACGATATTGTTATGAATTCCTCTCGATTTGTTCGCTCAGTATACACACTAAACACACTCCACAAAAACCATGAACTAATTAAAGTTTAGAAGTGATAAAAAAAAGGGTTGGTTTGTACTCCTAATCGTTTGTACTCCTAATTAAAGCTTTAGGATTTTCAAGCTCGAAGTTTCCAAGAAAAGAGACAAATCATGCTAAACAATGCATTAGGTCCTAAGTAACATTGAAAGACTCTCTTCGTCGACTTTCTCTTTGCGTTCCTACGGCTATGGAAAAACATGTTCAAGTATTTTCAACATACAGTACGGTAGTATAAAGTGTGATTAAGGATCCAATACGTCGAAAACATCGGCAAATCGTTTAATAGACAAGCTATTAACCAAAAAGAAAGTCGACGAAGAGAACCTCTCAATGTTACTTAGGACCTAATTCATTGTTCAGCTTGAAATGTTGACCATCTCAGACGATCTCTGTGACTTACATCAGACAAACATACAAAACAAAATTCTCTGTTGTGCGGGCAACGAGAGATCTCTATGTAGAAACACTTCTGTTCAGCAGTGACTTTTAGTGGAATCAATGAATATAATTAAAATCCTGTACAGATTGAAACTTCTATATTAAATTTAATTTACCAGAAAAATGCGCCCACCCGGTTTTTTTTATATGCACATAGATGTTATTAGCAAAAGGAGCATCCAGCATTCATAGGAGCATTCCGTTCAGTCCTGATTTGGTGTAAAAGTTCCGCATGATAGAATCAGAAAAACGTTCGACTGCAATCTCTGCTTGACAGGACATCCGCAGCCCGCCCCGTACCTTCAAATCGAATTAACAAAAACACTGATTTATAAAAAACTATAGTATTTCGAATTTCGAATTTTCAAGTAGGGAAACAGGAAAGAAGACGTGACAGCTCGAGCAAAACTGAGCCGTCCGCGGCGACGCTTGCTGCGATTTTATGTTCGTCTCACGGAACATGATCTCTAGTGCCACCAATACACTCACTGAGAAAAAAGATTGGTAAACACAAACATATTCTAGTTTCATTTAAGCGGAGTTTCACATTGAATTGGGCACAAACATCATATCAGTTTGATTTGACTACCTACGGTGGTTAAAACAAACTAAAATGTCGAGTAATTGTTTCGGGAACTAAGCAGTTAAGTTCAACTGACATCCGGTTGAATTAACCATTATGTTGGTTGTTTCATTATGACAGCTACGAAAACAAACAGATTTGTTGGTTGATTCTACCAACGCTTATGGTTTGTTTGAAACAAATTTTAGTATGATTCAAACTGCATTACTGTTTGAAACAAACAAATGAAAATATTTGAAACAACAAACATTTCCGTTCACATTCACCTACATCTCTACTGTAATTTCATGAACATATTTTGCATAAATTGCTAATTAGAAAAGTGCACATTTACAAAAGACTTATTTCCGTCTAAGAGAAATATAAAAATGTTTATGCGAGCCTTTCTACTATTTTCAGGTATTTTTTTTAAATTAAAATATTAAATTTTTACCTATTCTTGAGCGACAGCGTCAGCGCAAGCAGCGGGACCGGATCATGGAATATGAAATAATCCAAAAAAAATCTGTTTCAAACTGTCTGTTTAGTTTGTTTTCCTCCTAACAAAATATCAGTTTGATTTTACCGCCGCTCTGGTTGAATCAACCCAAAATTTTATTTTGTGTCCCTGGGTCAACGCAACCTGTGTTTTGGTAATAATAAAACCCTCTCAAGGTGTAAACAACAATAATATTAGTTTAGAACAACCATAATTTGTGTTGTATTGTGGTAATATATTTAGGTAGAAACAACCAACCTATCTGTTTGTTTCAAAACGAAATCATTGGTTTGAAACAACAAAACGGACTTTTAAAACAACCAGTTTTTTAGTTTGGTTGTCAACCAACATGTTTGTTATTTCAAACGGGACTGTTTTTTCTCCGTGCTCATCATGTGCAAAAATAATTAAGTGACCTACTAATCATTTGGCTTGAATACGGCACAAAAAAAATGGACACTTTTCTTTCAGTGTAGCTTTTGAATTATTTCATGGATCGCTGAAACGTTTCACTTATACAACCCGGTAACAACTTGACAGCTCCAGAGTAAAGTCAATGTACCCCGATAATTTTGGTTCACTGGTTCTGTCAAATCAAATGAAACCTAGAACAAATTATGAATTGAACGTATTTCGTACATCGACTGTTATTTTCAAAGCTGTGGAGCACATATTCGTCTTGATGAATATAATGCTGACGATATGTTGTTGCTTTTCCTTAATGTTAAATGGTGGATATTTTTACCCTTTTCACAGAGAATATATTGGAGCATTGACACACTCGAGACTTAGACTACTAGCCAAATATTGAATAATTTAAAAACCGTAATAATAAAAACACTCCGAAATTTTTAGCACTTGAAGAATATCCGGAGGCTAGCAAACCACGAATAAAATAGCAGCCTACACGCTTAGATTAAAACACCTAATATTAGGTATTCATTTGGTCTAAAAATAGGTATTTTTACAATACCTAGTACCCAATACCCAGTTAAATGAAACGGTAATAAACAGTAATTTTTACTGAAATTGAAGTTATGACCAACCCGATATAGGACGTTATTATTAACCCAAATTTCAATAAATTGATAGTCACTGAAGCAACGCGGTCGCCATATTTTTCTAAACGAAAACTTTCATATTTTGCTTATTAATCTTTAAATAAACAGTTTGCTCATGTCCAATATTTGCCAGACAATAATTACGATTCTGATTAAAAATAGCCAGAAAGTTATGATCAATTGCAGTTTTGGATATTACGATGTTTACCCTTACTTTAGCTTTAAGCCTAGTATGCAGCCGGCATGCATAAAGAACTCTGAAGTAATTTTGCCATTTTTAAAGAAGTAATTTTGATAACCGCTTCATTATGGGTGAAACGTCAGTTTCTCGTGCGGAATAATCCAAAGGAATATTATTCCGCAAGGAAAAAGTGACAGCACTATTAGGATTATCTCTGGTCAGACGTTACTAACGTTACGAAGTTTGCCCTCTTTTTCAGCTGCATGCAAGGTAAGTAATTCGGAGAGTAAAAGCATTTCTTGACCATAAGTTGTCCTATTCTAATGCACATTACTTTTGAGCTGCATACTAGCCTTTACTTAGATTCCTCCATACTTAATTAATATTTTATTTTCAATAAAAAAAACATTTTTACTTTTAATAAAAATGAACATTTCTAGGTTTTTTTTTTCATTAGGGTGAATCTGCAATTGAGAGGCTCTCTTTGATTACTTTCTCTTCCATGCATATTCCATTCAGCGTTACGTTTTTCATTTAACTATTTGTAGAGTATGGTAGCCAGCACTGTTGTGTTTCTATCTGTACTAAAGAATCCCTCAAAAGATTTATAATAGCGCTGTAATAAATGAAATCGAGTGAGAGAGAGAGAGCTCTCTCATTGTTAGATTCACCTCTTATGAAAAAAATCCTAGATTTTTTCTCTATATGTGCCAAATTCTGTAAAATTAAATTCAGGAAAATTTCAATAAAAAAAAGCAAAAGGAAAACTTAATGATGTCAAAATTAGTCATGGTGTCTGTTTTTCGGCTATTTTACTCCAATCGTAATAAATTCAGAACACAAATTCTCAAACCGACCTTACCGGAAATATTCTAAGTCCACGTAAACAATCTCCCTGAACTGTCAAAACTACTTTGATGACGCCATCGTGCAATGATCTATACTTTTCAATATGAGACACTCTGTAACCTTCAGCACAATGGAAGGCCAGCGTAACAATATCTCTCGTTTCCTCTTGCAATCACACATGATGAATAGGATTTTTTTTCATCCCTGTGTGCTTGAAACAGGAAGTTAAAAGTTTGAACTTCATCAAAAACAACAATGAATTATTGGCTTCGTAAAGGTAACGCAATTGAACCTAACAAACAAATAAACTAGCTAAAAAAACATCAAGTTTTATGCTTGGTGCTGCGAGACGCGTGTAGCGTGTAAATAAAAATAATCTCTCTTTATTATTTTTTATACCTCTTCTCTATTCATTTCATTCTTTCTCTCTCTCTCTCTCTCTCTCTCTCTCTCTCTTTGTCTCTCTTTGTTTGACATTCTCTCAATTCCATTCTCAAATTATGATGATTTACATTTGATATAATTGAAAGCAAATGAATGGTATGAAAGCCACATAAACATTACGCCTTATTAAAAATTTGTTCTTGCACTGTTAGAGTGCGTTGAAAAAGTCGTTGTATTTTGCTTGTGCCGGCTCTCCTGGTCGCAGTTTTGATCTAAGACCTGCTAACCCAAGAGAATCACATTAATTACATTAACATTTAGTAGATGAATTGAAAAAAAAAATTGCACTTCTGGCGTAACTTTTTTGAAAAATCCTCATTTTTTCCGCCATTTTTTCGCATCTTTCCATATTTAAAAATAAAATATTACAATAATTTTTAATTCATCGTAAAGGTAATACTAAAATAAAGAAATCCTTTAAGTTTCAGCTTAATCGAATAATTAGTTTTTGAGTTATCACCGGCATAAACTCCGAAAATGCTGTTTTGAGAAAAAAAAAAAACGCGTTGAAACTTTTAATTATCGAAAAAGCGTCTCTTTAAACCTGCTGCGTGCGAAAAAGGCGTCTTCGAAAAACGATGGAAAGAAACACTCGGAGTTCGAATTTCGAAAATAAAATGTTTAGGAGCGTATTCTACGGGAAATTCACAAAGTTTTTATGCAATAAAAAAATGAATTTTTTGGTCATTCTGACTGTATATCTTCCCTTAAGATAGTTAGAGAAAGGGTGGGCTCCCATACGAATGAAACACATATTTTTGCTTAACTCGAAATCTAATCAGGCAAAGCAAACTAAATTTAGCATGTGAGAGTTTTTGGAAGCAAGCAATGTTTTTATGGAGTTATGAGACTCCTCGTCTCTCTGGGAGGGGAGGCTCTCATACAAATGAACCAGAAGTTTCTGCATAACTCAAGCACTAATCAAGCAAATGGAACCAAATTTTGCAAATGGGGTTTTCTGGAGGAAAAAATCTATCTATGGTGGTTCGAAACCCCTCTCCTATCTAGGGGGGGGTCTAATACAAATAAAACTGAAATTTCTGCATAACTCGAAAACTAATAAAGGAAATAGAACCAAATTTGGCATGTGGGGATTTTGAAGGCAATAAATGTTCCTATGATTTTTCGAGACCTCCCTTCTTCTCTGGTAGAAGGGGGAAGGTCTCCCATACAAATGAAACACAAGTTTCTGCATAACTCGGATAACTAACAGAGTAAATGGAATCAAATTTGGCAAATAGAGGTTTTTGGAGGCAAAAATGTTTCTATGGTGGTTTGAGACCCCTCCGCCCCTCAGAAAGAGGGGGCTCCCAGACAAATGAAACACAAATTTCTGCATAACTCGAAAACTAATCAAGCTGCAAGATACCAGAATTTGGCATGTTTTTGGAAGAAAAAAATGTTTCTATGGTAATTTGAGACCCTCCCTTAGAAATGCAACACACATTTTTGGATAACTCGAGAACTAATCAAGAAAATGGATCATGCAGCAGGTGGAGGTATTTCAAGGCAAGAAATGTTTCTAAGGTAATTCTAGACCCCTCCCTTTTCTGAAAGGGGGGCTCACATACAAATAAAACAACAATTTCTGAATAACTCGAGATCTTATCAAGTTAATGGAACCAAATTTTGCATGTGGAGGTTTTTGAAGGCAATAAATGTTTCTAAGGTGACTTTATACCCCTCCTCATTCTGAAAAGGGGGCTCCCATACAAATGTTACACAAATTGCTGCATAAAGCGATAGCAAAATTTTGCAGGTGGAGATGTTCGAAGAAGAGAAATGTTTCTATGAGCTCGAGAACTAATCAAGCAAATGAAATCACATTTGACATATGGGGGAGGGAGGCAGGATATCAAGAAATATGAAAATGAATTTCGTCTGCTCTGTCTGACCCTTATAGACTCGGAAAAGTTCTGAACCAATTAGCGTGAAATTTTGTATGCACGTGTTTTGGAAGCAAGAATGTTTCTATGGTGGTTCTAGACTCTCCCACTTGTGAAAAGACAGGGGCTCCCATACAAATGAAACACAAATTTCTACCAAACATAGAGAATTATCCAGGTTACTAAAACATAAAAATCAAGTGGATTGCATTATTCGAAAGAAAATCATTAACCATTCCGACGAAATGACCACTCAGATACCTAACTCTTTGAGGTGATAGTTGATAGCATCGAAAGGACTAATTAAAATTCAATTTCCAAAATTCTGCGATTTCTTAGAGAGTCAAAATGATGATGTTAATCTGTGACAAAATCACCATTTGTATATTATACCAACTTTCGCCTTAAAGCCACGCTTTCTTTCTTGAATCTCTTTTGGAATGTGCGTACCATCCATCAACCTCATGACCCGTCTGGCGACACCCTGAGGAGATGTTTCTGGGGTAACATCGCCCAAAAGAAATTGTCGAAATCGTTGCCAGTTTTTGCCTCCGTTTTCCAGGACACAAGCCAGAGTCAACAAATATACGTAAAAGCATCTAGAGCTGACACTCAGTACACCGAAGGCGGTGGTGACGATAATTGCGAGCTGAAGTTGCCATAATTGGCACAGGTGGGGGGAGAGGCACGCAGAAGGCGAACCAGACGACATCGGTAGTAAAAACTTGCAGCAGTTTTCTACAGACACTGATGTTCACAGCAAGAGGAAAAAGTTGGAACAACTATTTGGGATTGCCCTCTTCGAGGGTCTACCTTTAAATTCTGAATGTCATTTCATCCGGAAGTGACATCGGTTCATGCATGGCGCACGAAGGTTAAGATTAGGCTGAAACGGTGGAATGTTAATTAAATCTTCAGGAAAATCCTAGAAGCTTATTACGCTTGGTCCTCTCAATGCTTATCGCATCTAACTTTGATAGCGGGGAGCGAAGTTTATGCCAATAATTTAACTGTGAATCTGAACTATCTCTGACGCCTGCAAACAACGTTCATTTCAGGCTCTCCTTTATTGAAGAGCCAACTAAATTTCAGAAGCCTAAAACCTTATGTAGCGATATGCAAAAATCCATGCTTTGTATCCTTTTTGTATCATCATGTATATTTTTCAATTCTGAAGCCATCAGTCATTTTCTCATCCAATGTATTATTCAAATTCATCACGTTCCGTTCCACTCGAGAAAAAATGTCCTAGTTAAAGTAAAGCGAAGGATTTTCGCTTCACCCGGGTTGCTTCTTATTCCGACAGGTACATTATACGAAACAAGGGGCACGACAATTTTGAAATATGTTTTTGAATGTCAGTTTTAGCTACTTATGACATTTTTTTTTGGTTAATCTAAGGCATAATTCGTTGAAAGTAACAAGACATAATTCGATACCTTCATTTCAAGTGAACGACCCCTTGATAATAAAGCATTCTAAACAAACAACATTATCGATTCGGTTACCCAAAAATACGCAAGTATACGTATACAGGTATACGTGATTAGAACGCACGGCTTTCTTCTTAAAGCCCCTCCCCTTCGCAACTATACATTCTGCAAATTCACCAAACTCCGCTGCTCTCTACCCGGCCAGACTTCTTTCCTTTCTTCCACCGTGGATTTTAACGACCTTACAGGATCTTGATTTTGTTCAACCGTGAAGGATCATGCCGAACAAACCACAGTCGACTAGCTGCAGCCACCGTCAAGCGCCCTAAAGTCACCGGTGACACGAACGTATTATTTTGGAACATCCTTTTTCTTCGTGACACCATTTCGTGTGGCGGGCGCGACTATTGTGCGTGTGTAGGTCTGGTTTGTTTGCATGCGACGTGTTCGCCTGTCATGCCGCAATGTTGCCTTGTGTGTCCCAAGTTGCCTACTATGATGATGATAATGCTGGTCGCTTGAGCAAAAACCGAGCGGCATGGGCAGCAGGTAACACGTCGCACCTCATTTTACTACCGTTTGGCATAGAAGAAAGCGAGCCTGGCAATGTAAAACCTCCAGGAATTTCTTTCCGGCAAACACCGCAAATATAATCAATTTCATATCAATTTAGTTGGCTTTGGCATCTTGCTTGGCATTAAACCGAATCTGGTGCAGACAGAGTATCGAAATGAGATTTCTCCGAAGTCTGACGCTGCGTAGATATTCTCTTTCTCTCTTCTAGAACTCCTGAAAGTTGCCGGAAATTGTTTCAAAGGCATCAAAAAATAAAAGCTATTTCTGGACAAATTTTCAAAAATTCCCAGTCGGAAAAGCTCTCATCTTCATAGCTGAATCAATCAATTCCGCCTCTTTTGTACTTAATGCTGTCGCTGAAGGCGCTTATGTGCTTCTTCTATCGCTGGCCGGAATCTCGCCAGTAACGCTTGAAATTGAAAAGACTCGTTTCATCGAGAAAGAACACGGGTTGATATGCGTTGCACAGTGTACCTGCGGTTCTGGATGAGTTTGCCCGATAATGAACAACAAAATCCATGAGTTGTCAGCAGCTAAGCATCCACCAAGGCGAGGAAAACTGGGTGTTAAATTGCATTATATGTCC
>JASCZW010003289.1:0-28928 GCA_034211315.2 Aedes japonicus | reverse complement strand
TTTGCATGAATAAAATATCGAGTTTTCAACATCATTTGAAAGAAAGTTTGTGGATAGCTTATTTTCGATACATTCCTTATTTACCTTTTTTGTCGAAAGAAAACTAGGAAAGTTTGGATTTTTTTAGGTATGTAGCAATCATTTTATTACGTGAATGATTTTATTTTCTGACCGTACAGTCTGTTGACAATGTTTAAGCAAAAATTTGTAAAAAAATGTTAAATAGTTTTTAAGGGGTGGCTGTTTTCCTTAAACGCTTTTTTTTGGAAGAACCTTGCCGTGATAACTCCCCAGGTCGAACAGGTCAACTGAAACCATAAAAATAAAAAAAAAACCTTTGGTTTAGAGTAATTCCATGTATCTGAACGATCGTTTTTATATATTTTTTTGTGCATACGGGAACGTTTTATGTAAAAATTGAATTTTTCGGTCGCTAGAGGTTTTACTAGAAAGTTCATTTTGGCAAAATAAAAATTTGTGCATGAAAAACAAACATTTTAAATTTTTTTTTAAGAATATCGGTTCAGTAGTTTTTTGCCAATCCATATAACTGCAAAGTCATTTTGCAAAAAACTCCATTTCGATATATTCGCGTTTAAAGATGGCCGCTTCGGTTTGGGGCCAGGACTGGCGCGTGGCTAGGAGCGCTGTAGCTTTCTTTTTACTGCTCAAATCTCTATGAAAATTTGGGAAAATGTTCTCAACAGTTGTTCTTCAAGATAAAGCATTAATTTTTTTTCGATTTTTTGAAAATGAAAAAGGTATATAACCCCATAAATAAAATCATATGGAAAGTGATAATCCAAACGTTGATGCTTCTTGTCTCGTACTAGTAGTAGGGTCCTGTTTGAAACGACACAGGATCTATGTTTCGAGGATCGGTTGCGCCTCTGGTGATCCCGCATCGCGGTGATTGCTCTGAACACTGCCCGTTTCTGAGAGGCGGCGGAATGCTCTGGTGAATACGAGCGCGCTGGGAAGCGTTCGTTGCGGCAATCGTTCTTCGTCCTCCCTTCTGGCACCTGCAGCATTGCCGTCTGCAAAACCATAACAGAGGCGAAAAAATCCTTCGGGAGGGAAGTAAAGCCGTTGGTCCCGGCTCATATTCATGAGTCGATAGGTAGGAGTGCAGGTGGTGGAGTCGTCTCCTTGGCGTCAGTGATTGTCACCATGTTAGGAAATTGGCCGACGGAAAAAAAGAAAGAGGATCGAATAAAGCAAACCAACAGCAAACAACTACGATATCACAGGTTCTCAAGGTGCCATACAACATCTCTTAGAACATTTCCAAAATTTGTATGGTCTTATAAAGGTTTTATTAACTTGTTTTCACAACTGTCTATAGAGTGCGCCACAAGCTACGATAAAAAAATCAATTAAGGGCTTATGCTGAATCATTCTTGATGACAGTCATTACCTCAATATTTAGAATTGATATAACTCAGAGTCGGTACTAGATATTGAAAATTTTATCACATTAGTTTGTATGCTTACTTGCTATGAGCAATCTGATAGAGTTCGATTCGATGTTCATTCACAAACAATCGAGATTTATCAATTTGAAATAGCAATAGGTGAGTTTGCGAGAGCGAGATAAAAGATAGGAAAAAATACATGGAGCAGCGATTCACTTTAAAAAATCCCAATCACTGATCGCAAGAAACAACAGCAGTGTACAAGATTTTAAATGATTATTCATTAGAAAATGAAAATTTGCCCAATTACCGCATGTCTTTATACTTATTTCCGACAGTGTATAAACAACTCTGTAAAAATATTCGTCGTTAATTTCCGATATCAGTTTCATTTTATCAGAGTTTTCCTCATTTTGTCCATTCCGAAACAACTTCACAATTTTGGGTTTGATAAATTACCATCAAATCATAAACAAGGGAAAATCCACACTTGTAAGTGCGCGTATGCATCCATATCTATTACACCATCATTTTCCCGAGCTTATCTCCATTGATTTTCCCTAACAAACATTGTCCGGGTCTCTCTACCTCCACCGGCTGACGAACGTCTTTTAAACATCATTACATATTATGCCATTGTATTGTACCGCGATCGTGACGGAAAAGGCAGTTTCTTTCCGTGCATTTCTTCTCGTGAATGCACCGGACAGGTGTAGGGTACTGCTGTTGTTATATGATCTAGCAGGAGTCGCCGGCGGTGGCAGGAATCGAACACCTTCCACACCACATCTTCAATTTGCAGTTTAGGGGCGGTAGTTCGGCTGTTTGGCGGCATTTGGAAATCGAAGGAACTCCCCAGCAATTAGAAGCGCGCACAAATCGAAAAAGCGTGAGCATGTGCGCATAGGTACTTTCAATCACAAACAGCGCGCAGCCGCGAGCCACGAAGAAAGAAAGGAAGCACCTCCGTGCGTTATTTGCGCGTCTGCATGCATTTTCGTGTGAACGATGTAGGAGAACAGGGGGTACATTAATGGTAATTATTCTTTGGAAACCACCATATGCAGCCAAAAACACATCCTTCCCGTACTCGTTCGAAACAATACATAATCGCATACTTTTGACGGCACACGTTTGTGTGCATTTCGCAGCGCACAGAGCTGAGTGAAATGAAGTAATGATAGGTAAAAAATATCCAATCAAGTAACAATAATAGTAAAATTTCTATAACAAGCCGCAGGTCCAGCTGTATGTGCGCGAAGAGCGATGAAAAAAAAGTGCTCCATACAAAAACAACAACGGAAAAAGTAGGTTATTGTTACAAATGCCACGGACCCCAACGAGGGGGAAGCTACAGGTGCCGGCGAAAAAAAATATAATTGCCATGAGGTAATGATCCCGTCATTTTATTTTGAGAATTCTCAGTGAGACCATTTATTGCTGACCGTGTTCCTCCCCGTCCGGAGAGTCGCCGAAAAGAAATGTTAAATAATCCAATTTGCGACGTGAAATTGGCCAACGGCAAAATCAGATTAGCGCCAATTTAGACGGCGATCCACACCGGCGCGGCAGCCGCCTTCAGAAAAAGAAAAGTTCGTCGCTTGGGTTTGGATAAGTCATTTTGTGTCATCATCAACCATCATCATCGATTGGGACCGCGTCACACCGAGCGGAGCAGTTCGATCTCGCAATACTGTTGTTGGGATCCAAATGTGTCATAGGAATTCCAATGCGCTTGGCATACCGATGAATAGAGATTTATTTTTCAACGAACCCCTGGACCCATGAAGGCATCGAAGGTGGCAGTCCAACGCAGGAGGACGACCGGGCTTTCGGACAAGTTATGGCTTTTCTCTTGGGCAGTTGGGTTTCACAGATTATGTGTGAGGATGAGAAATGGTCAGGTGTTATGTAAAGACTGTAGGGCTTATGAAAGCAATCTCAGGTGCATAAAATGAAATTAGATAACAAGAGCTGACATTAATTCTGATTAGGCTACATATTGCACTTAATGTCGTGGGTTTGAACTCACGCTTGATTTTACAGCTTTTTAATCATCGTTGATCACTGGTGGTGGCTTCCCTTTGCCCTTGGACCGGCACCATGTAGTTGCAATTAGGCTCTCGTAACGAAAGTTATAATTAATTAAAGCAATCGCTTGGTTTTGATCACACCTATACTGAAAGCGCAAATGAGATTAGAGTGGCCGGCTCACTCTTTGCAAATTGAGTAATAATTTGTGGATATCTGTACTAGAACTTGAGTTAAGCATGTCCGTGTTAAATTTCGGATACTTTTCTTTCAGTACACAGTGGTCCAGAATGCGAATTTAACTGGAAAGATATATTTTCAGCCTTAGTTTGAAGTTTTGGAGCAAAATTGTCTTCGACAAAGTTGTTTCTAATAACAAAGCGCTTCTTTTGTGTGAATAAAAACTAGGGGTGTCCTTATTTTCAGAAAAATCGAAAATCTAACTATTTTATTTGCAGAAATAAAGGCATACATTATTCGGAAAAAGTTGAAGAATAAAAAAATTC
The DNA here is from genome assembly GCA_034211315.2 of Aedes japonicus. Lineage (NCBI taxonomy): Eukaryota > Metazoa > Arthropoda > Insecta > Diptera > Culicidae > Aedes > Aedes japonicus. The sequence goes on along the minus strand of JASCZW010003289.1, from coordinate 24,976 downwards.
AAGCAACTTTTATGGTAAAACTTTTTCTGTACTTTTTGATATGACCGACTTAGAGCATTTTTTTCTACGTAGCTTAGGGAGTCCCTACAAAAATCAGTTATTTTGCTGTAACTTTTTTATTTGAAATTTTTCAGCTAAGTTGTCAACAAAATTGTCTTCAGATAATTTTTATGACTTAAAAAGATAATAGTTTTGACGTATAAATCTTGATGTAGAAAGAGATGTTCGCTCATCACCATGAGGCACCAAAAGTGCACATTAATGTTTTTGCTAGAATGATAGATACGAAGAGAAAGTATTGAAAGTTCCGTCAGTGTACGGCAGGTAGGAAATCAAACAGATGTTTGAAAGTTGAGCGAAAGGGCATGTGTCCAGTGGTACTCGAACCATGGACGTCATTTTTTGCCTAACATCCCACTGCGGGGTAGGTTGTAGCACAAAACAAGTCCGCCACCTCAACAGGCAAAAAATGACGTATGGAAAGCGCTCATGTACCACTGCACAGTGGTCAAGCAGCTACTTTAAGCGGACACGAGGTTTTCAATGGAAATTTGTGGTATTAGAGCTTTGGTTACTTCCGAGGAACTTGTTGCAAACTTATTGTACTACAATTTGTTGCGCCACTCTTGCGTTTAATGTAGAGAAAAAATTTCAAACTAATTGTAGTACAATAAGTTTGCAACAAGTTCTCATGAGTAACCGAAGCTCTAATACCACAGATTTCCATTGAGAACTCGTAGTCCGCCTAGAAGCATTACTGACCACTGTGCACTGATGGCTTAGTGATAGTTATTATAGCGATATATTATGTGCATTCTGTTTTTGATGCGCACATGGGAGAGGAACTCTCTCTTTTTTGGGTTTGTTTTTGATTCGCAAAGACTGAGATCACTCAAGATACCGATACCGATCCCCACCAGTATAATCAATGGTTTACCACCATTTATGGTTTTGAAATATTTTAATTGTTATGTTCTATATTCTCCGTGCGTGGAGTAATGAGTATAATGTATGCGAACATCTTCTTCTACATCATACTCGTTACTCCACGAACGGAGAATATATATATATAACAATTAACGTTAACGAGTATTTAACGATTTTCTTATAAAATTACGTCTTTTTCAAAAATGTTTTACCCAACTTAAAAAAATAACCTATCTCCAGTTTTCAGACATGTTTATGCAATAATAAATATCCTTTCAAATGCTTTTAAGAAATATTTTTTGATTTTCTCCCACCAGATAACCAACATTTGAAAAAGCCTATTTTGTTTTGACATACGATAGAGAACACCAAAAGTTGTAACCTAGCGATTTAAAATTGGTTCGCTGTTGTAAAACGCTTGCGCTTTTCGGTACCTTTCAGTGCTAGTATCTTTGTTGTTGTTTTGATTCGCTATGTTATTTTGACAGAATATTTGAGGGTTGTTGGTGTGAGTTACGTCATTAGTGGCAAATCATTAAGCTTGGGACCGAGCTTGGGACCGATGTGCTAGTACTTCCTGAGCCAAAAAATACGTTCATTTTTTCATGGACTATCCACCCGCTGGTATTAGGTGCAAACATTAACAAACATAAACATTTTATTTTGACAATTCACGTTTGTGTGTGTGTGTGTGTGTGTGTGTGTTTTTTTTAATCCAGGTTGGATCTTGAAAAAAGTTGAGGGCGAACCTAATCGATGTTGGGTCGGAACCAGACCGGATCCAGATCCGAGCCGATTGAATAAAAAAATGTTTTGAAAGTAATATTCTACCGCGGGAAAGTAATATTCTACCTACGAACGAAAAAGTAAAGGGTCTTCCACAATTGATACGTTGCGGATGCGTTGACGTAAATTTGACAGAAAACCTATAGAAAAACTGTCAAATTCACACAAACGCATCCGCAACGTATCAATTGTGGGACAGCCATAAGAAGCGACCAATAAACCATTCGGTTTTGTTTTTCACAAGAATGATCTCACGCACACATCTCCATTAATTCTAGTATGTTCTGGATGCGTAGAATCATACGAATCAGAAACCCTCGTTGAGTGCATTTCTTCTGTAGGGGACGATGGTATAAAACGCACCGTTCAAGCAACATCGTGAATTAGTAGGGAATGGAAGCTGAAGTTAAGTAAGAAGTTTTTGAGTGTGGTGCATTACGATGTTTTTGTTGCAGATCAAATGTGTTTAAATTCAAAACGATGATTTTTCATGATATTTTAAACTTTTTCCAATTCGATCCCTAGACGACACTGGAGTATAACGATTGTTTCATTGCTAAATATGCTCCTCAAATTGGGGTAATACGCGTAACAACACTGGGATATGATGCACCACAATATTGGGATAGCATGTAACGCTTGTAAAAGGTAAAAATACGGCTATAAAAAGTTACTTATTAGAGTGGTAAAGTTAGGAGGTTGCAACATATCGTCAGAAACTGTTCGAAACGCAGCCAAATTCAGACGGATTCCGTGAAAACGGGCTCGGACGCTGTACGACGACGTTTTGTGCATCATCATGGATGACGAGACGTACGTCAAGTTGTTTTACACTGTGAAGCGAGGAACGGATGTTCGAAATTCGGAGAAATCGGTGGTTTGGCAACAATTTGCCAGTGTGGTATGAAATCGACACATTTTTTCACTACCGCAAATATGAACGCCGAAATGTCGGCTGTTCGTGTAAGATATCATTTCAATTTTTGCGATCATGTAAATTTAAGAACAGACACTAATTTCAATCAAAAGGGCAGCTCCTTTTATGTGCATCTAAGTAGATTTAAATTTACACGATTTTTTCTAGGAGTGTACATAGAAAAAAACATCTGAATTTTCATTGTGATGTAAATATCGTTTATGATGTAAAAGGAGATGTTCGCTCATCACCATGAGGCACCAGTGGACAGAGTGGACAGTGATGTTTTTGCCAGAATGAAAGATACGAAGAGAAAGTGTTGAAAGTTCCGTCAGTGTACGGTAGGTTGGAAATTTTATTTTTTTGTATTTATTTATTTGAGCGAAAGGTCCAGTGGTACTCGACTAACATCCCACTGCGGGGTAGGTCAAGGCACGGACAAATCCGCCACCTCAACAGGCAAAAGATGACGTTTGGATGGCGCTCATTTTACCACTGATAGCTTTGTGATAGTTATTCTAGCGATATATTGATGCACTCTGTTTTCATGCGCACATGGAGAGGAACTGACTCCCTTTTGTTTTGATTCGCAAAGACTGAGATTACTCAAATTTTATCGTCATTATGCCCTTTCGCTCAATTTTCAAACATCTGTTCTATTTCAATCTGCCGTACACTAACAGAACTTTCGACACATGCTCTTCATATTTTTCATTCTAGCAAAACATCACTGTCCACTCTTTGAGCCTCATGGTGATGAGCGAACATTTCCTTCTACATCATAAACGTTACTCCTACGCATGAGAACTACAAACATAACAATTGAAAAATCTTCAACGTTACTCTTCGATTCTAAGAAGTACCTATACAAAAGAATTAGCGGCTAAAACCGAGCGAGGGCACTTCTATTAATCCACAGAAATTGTTAGTTGTGCTGGTGGTGGTTAAAGATCTACTGTTTGTAATAAGTGAGGTTGGCTCTCTCCCCAGTAACCCCAGTAACAACGATAACGACAAGGAAAACAACGACAAAGACAACGACAACGACAACGACAACATCAACAAGAATCCTAGAGGGTTTGAGCTGTTTAGTGGAATACCTGTTGCTAGAAATTAGAAGAAAAATTAGTATTTATTGTTTATTAACTAAGTCGAGTTATTAGTACGAGACACTGAAGAAGTCTGCACATTGTAGACGAAATACGCGTATGTGTCAAGATAAGCAAAGGTAGTTGGAATAAAAGGGAAAATACAATTTTTTTCTTCCTAGTTTCTAGTAACATCAACAAGGTTATTTTAAGAGTCGAAGTGAAGTCACTAGCAGTGACGTGACTCTCAATTTGATTTACCCAGAATAGTTACGTCACGGCAGGTTACGTTTCTCACTTCATCATGTGAAAGAAGTCAATTTGACTCACGGCATTGCCAAAAAGGTGTATTTTTAGGAAGTGCTGCATTTTTTGCCACAGCCGAATAGAAAGCCAGTCCTGGAAGTTGTTTAAAATCATCCAAGATGTAATTTTCATCCTACACAAAAATATTTCATTAAAAAATCGTAATACAACACGAGGGTCCAAACGAGGTTTTTTTTATTTGTTTTTTTTTTTTCGTCGGCCTATTTCCTCTAGAGATGTGCAAAACAGCTCACAGAAGTGAGCGGCTCTGAACTGTTCAGCTCTTTGGGATGAAACGATTCTTGGGATCAGCTCTCTTAGTAACTATTTTCATTTTTCAAACTATTTTCTTTGAATAATTAAAACAAAAAAATATGTGTTTCCAAAAATGTTTTTAAATTTTTATTATACATACGAATTGTGAAACAAGATAGTACTGTCAATTTCTCTGTAATATTCATATTTCAAAAAAATTATTGCACATTGTGATTAACGAACAGAATTTCTGCAATAAAGGGTGATACGGTCAAAATTTGGTCAAGGGAAAACGCGTGTAAATCGGTGAAATCGTTTATTTAAAAAATCAAATTACATTTCTTTTTCAAGTTCAATTAGTATAAAATTCAGGAAAAATATTCAGTTAGGCTTCCGCTTTTCCAAATCCGAATTGCCGGGCCTTACGCTTGACCCCTGCCATCAGCCACCTTGTCCACCTTCTTCGCCGCAGAAAGCCAGTTTGCCTTGAACTGCTGCTCGTTCTTAGCAGTTTTTTTGGTCTTCTTTAGGTTCCGCTTGACAATAGCCCAGTATTTCTCAATTGGGCGGAGCTCTGGTGTGTTGGGAGGGTTCTTGTCCTTGGGAACCACCTGCACGTTGTTGGCGGCGTACCACTCCATGGCCTTTTTACCGTAATGGCAAGATGCCAAATCCGGCCAAAACAGTACGGAACAACCGTGTTTCTTCAGGAAAGAGCAGCAGACGTTTATTCAAACACTATTTCACGTAGATTTCTTGGTTGACAGTCCCGGAAGCTATGAAAATGCTGCTTTTCAAGCCACAGGTACAGATGGCTTCGCCAAACCAGATATTTCTTTGCGAACTTTGACAGTTTCGTGTGTGCTTGAAAATATCTGCTACCTTTCCCCTTCCTTTTGCCGTATAAAACTCCTGTCCCGGAATCTGCTTGTAGTCGGCTTTGACGTAGGTTTCGTCGTCCATTACCACGCAGTCAAACTTCGTCAGCATCGTCGTGTACAGTCTCCGGGATCGCGCTTTGGCCGTCGTATTTTGTTTATCATCGCGATTTGGAGTCACTACCTTCTTGTAAGTCGATAGTCCGGCTCGTTTTTTGGCTCGATGCACTGTTGTAGACGATACACCCAGCTTATTTGCGGCATCTCGGAGAGATAGGTTAGGGTTTCGCTTGAAACTACCGGCAACTCACTTTGTCGTCTCAGCGGCTTCCGGTTTTCGATTTCCCCCCGATCCAGACTTCCTGGCTGTCGACAAACGTTCCCCAAACACTTTAATTACATTTGTAACGGTTGATTTGGCAACTTTTAGCGATTTTGCCAACTTTGCGTGCCGAGTAGCTCGGATTTTTCGCGATGCGCTAGCAAAATTTTGATACGCTACTCTTCTTGCTTGGACGGCGTTTTGACAACTGAAGAGTGAATTCCAAAATCAAAAAAGGAGCAACATTCTACACACACACACCTTCAAAATGAGGGTGTTCGGGTTTTTAAATGCAAAATTGAAAGAAATACGTCAAGTTGATATTGACCAAATTTTGACCGATCGCCCTTTATGTGTTGGAGATAATCTGTTTCTCTTCTCCGTACTTATTTCCCCTGCCTTTGAAAAAATTCGTTCGCACGGTACTGAAGTTGCTGGAATACATAATCGTTGCTTCATCAGATCGTATGCTCTCGGATAGACGGCTTTTCGGCTCTCCCACCATTCGAGGGGATCACTTATACGCGGTAGTTTAGGTTCAGCGAGATATTTATCTAACTCTAACGTTGCTACTGAAGTTGGATTTTGGTTTCCTTGATCTTCAATGATTTGTTTGTCAAAATCCTCGCACAATGGCGATGAACAAGCTGTAGAGCACTCCTTTTGAACATCTTCGCGCACTACTTCATCCTCGGTGTCAGACATTTGGTTTATCGCCGAAGTGTATGCGATTTTGTAGGCATTTTCATCCCAAAAGGCTTGTTTTTTGAACCGTGGATCCAATAAAACTGCCTGTGCAATATGCTCATTTGCTTCCCTTCCACCAAATCGTTTTTGAAGTCCTTGTACAAGTTCATTCTTCAACGCAATGGCAGAATCTGAGAGATTCGCATCAGAAAACGACGCCATCTTCTTCAGCATAATGTGGTATAGCATACATGTTTTGGAAATCGACAGGTTTTTCTCAGCAGAAATCTCTACAGTAACATCGTAGAAGATTCGCAAAAGATTGACGCTGTGCTCGATTATTGACCAATCATTAGCACAAAAACTGTATTTGGAATCTAGCAACGCCAAAGTCGATACTACTGGCTCTTTGTTTAACAAAAATCTATCCAACATATCGAAAGATGAATTCCACCGAGTTGGAACATCTTGTTTCAACTTCAGCACTGGTTTACCGAGTGATTTCTGCATATCAGTTAACTTGGCCATCGCAAAGCTGCTCTTTTTAAAATACTGTACAGTCGATTTAACTTTGTCGATAGTCACTTTAATGGTTTTATTAATCGCATTTTGCACTACCAGATTCAGCGAGTGGGCAAAACAAGAAATATGCTCTATTTTAAGAATAGATGCTGCACATTTCATATTAGATGCATTATCTGTTACAAGAGCAGCTACCTTGGAATCAACATTAAATGCTTCCAAAACAGCAGTAATCCAAGTCGCGATATTCTCTCCAGTGTGTCTTCCATCAAACTCGGAGCATTCCAATAAGTAAGACTTCATTTCACCCCGTCTATCTATGAAATGTGCCGTCATTGCATAGAAACTTACGTTGTTCAAGTTCGTCCATCCATCACAAGTAACGCTGATCGCTGATGCTTCTTCTAAACTCTGTTTAACTGCGATTAGCGTTTCATTGTACAATCGCAGGTAAAAGGCTGTTCGTTAATGTTTTTCTACTTGGCAACGTGTAAGATGGACTAAGGAGACGCAACGAAATTTTAAATTCAAGATCTTCCACCAAAGAAAACGGATGATACTTTTTGCAAATCATCTTAAGCAGCTGAATATCAAGCAACCTACTTTTTTGTATGGAAAGCGGTCGATTAACGTCAACAAATTTCGTCATCAATGGTTGAGAGGAACTCGCAAAAGTCATTTTCGATGCCACGGGTGAAACTAAATCGCCACCCTCTTCAATTTTTGAAAAACCGATGTCAGCAGATGCAACCTTAATCCCGGAAACGCTCACATTCGTTGCTTTGAGCCCATTGGAATCCCCTGCGGATGCAGCCCCAAACCTTTCTAACGAAATCAGCGGATGTTTGTTTTGGAGATGCTTTTCATATTTCCGGTGGAACCATTTGAGGATGCAATCAGATTGCCGCAGTACCGGCATTTCGCCTTTGGACCTTCCTTCGTGAAATGGTACCACATATCGCTCGTCATTCTCCCGCGAGTAGACATGGTTATTTTTCTCCAATCTAAAATTTGCCGAATAAATAAAGCGCATGATATACAAACTAAACACATACCTTCAAACAGCAATGCTCTTCAAAATACGGATAAATTCTTTTAAAGTTCTATATGAATACTGAACGAACGAAATATTTGCCTGAATGACTTTACAAAGCTTATTGAACGCAGTCGGTTTTGTTTTACCCAAGAATGAAAGAGAAAATGGTTGAGAGGCTGAGAAACTTTCGGAGAGGGAAAAGTAGGTGAGATTACATGAAAATGAGTGATAGTTCGTTGTTTATTTGTATCGGCTGGTAAACAATTGGTGAGGGAGCGAACGTCAAACCCATTCTCGCTCTTTTTGCCGTAAAGAAGATCTGTTCAGCTCTAAGTTTGTGTAGGCAACTGTAGCGGAGAGAAATGAACATGCGTTCCACACTCCGGTTGGTTTTTGATTCGGGTTTCGTTTCAGCTACGTAGCTATGCTCATGTCGTTATTGTCTGGAACAGCTCTTTGAAGAGAGAGAGAGAGAGAGAGAAAGAGAGAGAGAATAGTGGATATATTCTCATTTTTCAATTTGTGTAGCTAGGCAAGAGCTGATGAACCGGGGTTCTTAAAAACGGATTGGCGGATCACCGGTTCTTTTTAATGAATCGATTCTTTGGAACAGCTCACCAGAAAATTGCCTCTATCTAAATCTCTAATTTCCTCACAATGTGGTGACAACCACCGACGCCAAAAAGACGCTCCACCAGTTGGACTCAACATTTCGCACTCATCAACACATGAGCCGGACCAACGGCTTTACTTCCCTTCCGAAGAAAGACGTGACTAGATATTTTCGCTTCAGAAAACCACCGATCTTTACTGAGTTGAACCCAGACCCACTGGGGTGCTAAATAGCAGTCAAGTTTACCACTACACAACCGGCGCCGGCTAAGCAGGACGTTTTTTCGACTTCGGTTTATCCTCAAACGTGTTATCCTCATTGAACTTTCTGATCGCTTTTAGCACGGCTTTCTCACTTTCCCTTCCAGTTTTGCCAACTCTTCTCAGCTACATTCCGGTTCTGTGCATAATTTGTTCACAATATTCCGACGTTGTTACGCTGAAAGTCTACGCATTTCGAAACAAATGGTTGGAAACGATTAAACCGCCACATAAGTGCTGAGAGATAAAGGCAAACAACAGGATGCAGCCATAACAAAGAACTCTCAGTCAAAACAGCCATAGAAAAGAAATCTCACAGCCATAAAAAAGAAGTCGCTCAATACACCCCTCTTTTCATTTGTATCACTGTTCCTTTTTATCACGCAAAAGTTACTCAATTTTCCGAAGAAGTGGACGAAAATTGAGTAACTTTTGCATGGTAAAAAAGTAACAATAACCGCCCAAACACAATGAATTTCTATGAAAAAATGAACCACCCTAGTTTTCATTCATACCAAATCAAAAGGCCGCATTATTAGAAACAACTTTTGTAGAAGACAACTTTGCTGAAAAACTTCAAACTTAGGCTGAAACCGTATCTTTCCAGCTCGCATTCTGGACCACTGTACAATGATAACGGAAACGCAAACGGCAAAAGTTGTTGCAAATGACTTTGATATGTCCGATTAGAATCGGCTTGGATCTAACCTGTTTTTTTCCCGACAAGCTGGCCTACTAAGATCAGGCTTTTCCGTTGCCATTCAGCTTCCGTTATCATTGTGTTTGGGCCATAGCCATAGATGTTTTGAGCGTTTAAAAAACTGCTTATTAGGTTTTTAGACGTTTAATCACCTTTCCTTTTCTGGAACATGCAGAGGAATGATGGTTTGTTTTCCTCCAAATGATTTTCCTTCTTTCTTGCACTCCTTTGATTCTAAATGGCGCTGAAGTGTGCCTGCGTTAAACGTCACTAAGCCTAATAAAATGCCAAAACCATTCACAGCCTTTTTATGTACAGACTTCCAGCTCTGTTTAATTGCAAATTTATAACTAATGGCAGACATATTTCAAAATGAGTCTCTGTTCTGTTCTGTATTACGAAAATCAGAAGGATTTAAATTTTCCTTTTTCCAGCAGACCTTGAATTTGGCAAGCTAATTTAACGTTCCTGTTGGATGGATGTTTCCGTTAAGCACTTTCCATAAAACTCCAAATCAGATTACCATGTATTCAGTTTTCTATCACTCAATCTCTATCTCATAATCTCACCTTCTCGCTAGCCACTTCACTAGAGATGGCCGTATATTTTGGTCCTTATGTGTTTGCGGGAATGAATTACTTTTCAAAGCACTTATGTCATGACCACCTACATTTTTTTGGTGACAGTAGCCTGCAGGAAGCTGATTCTTCATTTAATTGCAAATACATATGTATATTTTTTAAGGCCAACCAACATGCAGTACACATCTCACCAGTTACCTATGATGCCGTCGACTGTAAACATCGGTTATACAACTTCTTGGGTGCGGCGGCAAAAACCAAATCCACCAGTCGCCGAAGAAGATGGACATTTCACAACTTTGCGTTTTGCTTTTCACCGCTCGCCGCTCTTCACGACGGTAGGTAAATATTCCCAGCGAGGGTAAAATTTTGTTTTTGGCGACTAATCGATCGGCGTTTCACTTTCGTTGGTCTGAACCTGTTGTCGCCACACGACGATGACAGCGGCCGCATCTTCAGTAAAGATTATATCAACAATGGGATCAGTGTGCCAAATTTGATACAATGAAGATTTAACTTTATCTGGGAGGTGATTCCATCAGATGTGGTCAGAGCAGGCGATGATAACTAGTTTGGCGGCATCTTATTTTTTTGTGGATGGAGACTAGCACGAAGATTATACTTTTTCAATCGAGTTTGTAACAATGGCCCACTTGATTGACCTGGAAAATTGTGCCGTTTTACATTCGTTCCAAGGTCTTATGAAATAGGAAACAATTGTTTACACCCAATGTTCATATGTTTGGGCCAGTTTTAGTTTGTAAGTGAATTTTTAGGTACTTTTGCAAATTATCAATTGAAACCTACCCAAAACGGTTGCAATACTGCTAAAATGTTGAATTATGTTGCTTAAGAGACTAGGGTGATTTAGCTATTCTATGCAATCTACACGAAAAAAAATGAATTCGAGAACAAGTAAAAATACACCGTGAACTGAATTACGTAATCATCAACTAAATAACTAGAAATGAGAATAAAAATTTGTATTTTCCATTTTGGAATAAAAGTCGAGTTCAGTTGAGTTATTAGTACGAGACACTAAAGAAGTCTGCACATTGTAGACGAAATACGCGTATCTGTCAAGATAAGCAAAGGTAGTTGGAATTAAATGGGAAATGCTAATTGTTCTTCTCATTTCCTAGTTAACGTATTCCACTAAACAGCTCAAACTCTCTAGGATTCAACTAAGTAACGTTGAAAGGGCCAGCTTCTGAAAACGTGAACTAAATCACGGTCTGTTTTTCATTTCGGGAAACGCTTTTATATTCTGTTTAAGTAGAGTCCACCATTTTATGAGCATTTTTATAGTGTCGTGTCGTTTAATGTTTGGACTTAAAAAAACTATTGTCGGATGGATGGTAAAAAACACGGAACAAGATATTTTAGCAAAATTTTGTGAACAGTTTTTCTTGATTGATCGACGCATCTCGAAATTACGGATTATGGAACTTGAGAAAAGAAAATTAATTGTGCACAAACATCTAGAGAATCCTTGGTGGTCTGCCTCCAAAAATAGCAAAAGTGTTAAAATTCCCAAAGTCACCGGTGTGTCTTGTAATCAAACGTTCCAAGGATACTCTGAGTGTGGCGTATCTATCATAAAAGTGGCACTAGGGACAAAGAGCTGAGGCGAAATGTGTTGAGGTACGTGAAACACAACCCACGTGATTTGACTAAGAAATACGATTCTCACTTTTTCACCTTACGTAACATCCTTTCATGAGAAGGATATAAGCCTTTGTGCCAGTAAACGTCCGAATCGCTCCACGAAACAAAATTTAGTGGCCAAAAAGCGATCACGATAACTATACGAACGAGTTTTGACAAAATTTGATTGCTGTATTTTAATGGATGCCGAAACATACGTCAAAATGGGTTATAAACAAATCCCCGGACAAAAATTTTACCTGGCAACTGGTCGTGGAGATGTCCCTTCCAGGTATAAATTTGGACTTGGAAACTTTTTGATTTGGCAAGGAATCTGCAGTTGTGGCCTTAAAACCAAGGTTTTTATCACATCTCACACAATGACGTCGAAGGTCTACTTTAAAGAGCGAATTTTACCCTTCATTCGGCAACACAAGACACAAGTTGGGGCATCCTCATGTTAGATGGCTTGCTCGTTTGACCAATTGTTCAATCTGGTTGTTGGAAGGAGATTCTTTATATCCCTGTGAAAACGTATAAGTGAGGTTGCTTATCGATCCACCCATCCCGTTTAGGCCCTTCATACAATGGCATGATTTGGATAATCAGTGGTTCTTAAAGCTTGATCAAGTCTAACAGAGTAGAGCCCATTGTAGTACATATCATACATCAACATGTTTTTCTTCGGTTTTTTTGGTTCCTTGATTATCGAGATTTTTAGCCTTGGACTGGTTCATCTCTCGTTATAGTCACTCAAATACCTTGTGGGTATTTACGTAACTTGTTCGGGAGTGAGATTCGAATTCGCATCTTTGGCGTGAGGTATGGATGTTTACCACTACACCGGAGTCGAACCCTAGTTTTCCTTCATTTTCGTTTTATTGGTGTAACAACATTTTAATGTCAAAATCCTGTCTACAACATTTCTCTAAGGCTGCTTCTCTTCAACCTCTCTAACCTACAATCTTGCTGTGCCTTGCTCTCTGTGCTCCATTTCTCTTCTAGCGACCTAATTGGAAACGAATACCATTTTCGAAGGGTTGTTGTCCGCCATTCTGCATCATGTCCTGCCCACCGTATCCTTCCAGATTTCACCACTGGTTCGTCGCACATCGTCAAAGATGATCCTAAGTACCGGTATTAAGGGCCGGTTCATAAACCACGTAGACTCATTTTTGAAAATCTCACCCCCCCCCCCCCCTTCTCGTAGAATTTTCTCCATGCAATTTTTTCAAATTTTGTATGGAGCGTAGACTTTGGGTGAACCCGCTCCCTTCCCCAGGAAATTCTACGTGTTTTTGAATAGCCCCTAACAGCGTTTTGGACATGGTACAGTGCGTATTTTTGCCCGAATGTTCTTCTGTAGTCCACAGTACCCAAATAACAATTTCAGTTTTATTCAAGCCGTATAGCACTCCTCCCGACTTTGTTGATAAAACTAAATTCAAAACTGTGTTGTCCACCAACACCTTTTCTATGCATCTTTGAAGCCGAAATGTGTATAATGTGCCCTTTGAACATTTTGAAAAAGGTTCTAGTAAAAGATGTTATGACCAACTGAGAACCTTCATAAAACCTCTTGGCTTCCATGAAAACCAACATACCAAATGGCCACATTTGAATTTATGGTGAATATGGCAAGAGCCGCAAGAGCCGAAAAATTGATGTGCCTCAGAAATTATGTGAGTTCACAGCAACATAAAACAAATTAAAACAAATATATACGATAAATTAGGGAACGTCCATTAATTAAGTCACGCAAAAAGTGACTTTTTATAACCCCCATTGTCACGTTTTTTGAATGAACCTTCAATTTTGTTTTGTATGGATTGTCACGTTTTTCCAAACCCCCCTCCCCTTCTACCACGTGACACAATTAATGGACCTTCCCTTATTCATGAATTTCCTGAAAATTGGTGAAATTCAATAAGGTTATCTAAAAAATGCCGAAAACTGTCTCCGATCTTTAGTTCATTCGTTCATAGTTTAGTTATATTCATTCGTTCATAGTTTAGTTATATTCTCACCATATTGAAGATTGGAAAAAACAGTTAAAAAGCAAATTTATTTTGGCAATGACTACTATGAAACTATTTGGTCATGTTTTTATGCTGTTAAAAAAAATCTTCCATGGGAGTGGAATTAATGCCGTTTAATAAATTTAAAATGCTTTTTAAACCATAATGACCATAATAAAATAATATGAATGAGTCCTAAAGCGGCATTTTAAAACAACATGTTACGAGTTCATAAAGCCAAAATAAAACCTTTGATAGGAGTAAAAAGAATTTAAAAAACAAGGTTTTGAGATCGTTGTAAACAAGTTGAGTACAGAGTGTCTGCCAATTATTCGTGCAGACTTTGTCGGCATGCCTCAACACAACCTTGCGAATTAAACTAAGCATACCTATATGGTTTAACATCTTGATCCATTGCCTTTATACGCAGTAAGTTTGGTACAGTTGTCATTTCTAGTTCATTCTAAATGAAGCCGAATGAGTTGCGGCCAGGTGTAATTGAACTTTTTCGAAAAGGAAAAACTGTTTCAGTGATTGCAAAGACCCTGAATATGGCAAAAAGTGACACAATAAAACGATACCAACAGCTTGGAACGCTAGATGACCGCGTAGGGAGAGGAAAAAAGCGCATCGTTCGTACTCCACAAATGCGTGAGATTATCTATTTCCATCCGAAAGTTGGCGAAATCACTGAAAATTTCAAAATCTTCCAAAAGTTTCAGTCATATAAACTGTGCAAGAATAACTACTTGAATGACACCACGAAAGCAAACCGGTTGAGAAAAGCTAAGGTTCTCCTGAACCGCTTATCCGAGGGCCGCTATCGGTCAGTGCTGTTCACCGATGAAAAAGTTTTCACAATCGAGCAGCATCTCAACCACCAAAAGGATCGGCAGTAGGAAGCAAAAATCGGGAAGTATTTCAAGGAGTCATCATCCCGCTTCTGTCATGGTTTGGGCTGGAATAACTCATTCCGGCAAAACCCCTTTGATCTTCAATTCCAAGGGGGTGAAAGTAAATCAAGCGGTAAATCAGAAGCTACTTACTGATACATTGGCTTCTTGGGCATCGCAGCATTTCGGCAAAAATGAAGGGGTTTTTCAACAAGACTGGGCGTCGGCTCATGTAGCAAAAAAGACTATTAGTGTTTGCGAACGTATTTTCCCAAGCTCTTTGACGAAAGATGAATGGCTTTCACCGGAAAAAAGTCACCGGATTTGAATCAGATGGACTATTCGGTATGGCCAATCTCGAGTCAGTGTGCATTACATGACATAAATCACTAGAACATCTAAAATCGTGTCCTTTAAAGGTTTGGGAACGTGGGCTGTTGAAGACGTGCATCCTCCAGTACGAGTGCGGCCATTTTTAATTGAATAAATAAAACGTAACTTGCAAACATATTGCTATAACAAACAATATCTACATATTGATTTTGTAGTCCTTACAAAAGAGATAGTTTTAACAACATTTTTTTGTACGAATAGTATTCGGACACCATGTAGGTTCTCATAAACCTGACTAGAATACGCCACTTATTAACCAAATTGATTTCTAGTGGTTTTTATAATACTTTAACAAAACTTTATAAAGCTGAATGGTTTTGGCAATGTTACCTGGGATGGGAAAGAACGTCGCATGAAAAACAAAATAGAATGATACATGAACTGAAGAAGCGAAAAATAAAATTGATGCAGAAGAAGACTTAATAAAGAAGAAGTGGAAGAAAAGAAACAGATGCAGAGAAAAAATAGAGCAAAAACGGATAAATTCAACGGAAGAAGATTTGCACCGTCGAAAAAGAAGTATAGTGAACAAGATAGTGTGAAATGATAGAAGAAATAGAAATAAGGAACATAACAAAACCTCGTTACTCTAAATCTGTTTCCAAAAATAAATTGGGATTTGTTTCTTGAAAATTGCTATTCAGATTGCCTAATTTGTGAGAAAAAACCCAGAAGAGTAAGTCGCCTAGAGCAGTGTGCTGGCCACAGAAGTTATTACACACTAGATAAATATGTTTCATAACAGCGGGACTTCGATTTTCAATCCACACTACTGTGTGTGATCACTGAGAACACTTTTGACAGTTGAACTTATAGAAATAAGAAACCAGCAACGTTGTCAACATGCGTTGTCTCGGTTGCCAGGAAAAAATTGGGCTGTCAACACATCAGCAACTTCGGAACATTACGGGAACTCCCATAACAGTTGCAACGCTTGTTGACACATAACCCTATTTTTTTAAACACATTCACAGCAGTTAAACTAACTACACAAAGGTTTTTTTTTGCACGGGGGATATGGTCCACTTTTAGTATGAAACCGTGTAAAAAAAGAGTTGATAAATTCACTTGCTTAAACATTTTATATTGCTGCGATTTTTTTTGTATGCGTTACCTTTCCATGCAATAGTCAAAATACAGTTTTTAAAATTTTGAGTATTTACACCAAAAATTGTGAATTTTTTGAAAAACTGTCATATGATTACTTTTGGCCCAAAACGTAAAATGTGATTTGAATAAGGTCGATAAGTTGTTCCGTTTTGAAGTTATCGCCAAAATCAACCCATGTAAAAAAACCTTGCAAAAAAAACCTTAGTGTACTATGCATAAATAAATATAAAGGTATACATTCCAATATGAAGATATCGGAGAATGAGATGCAATAATTTATAACAAGTATTCAACAAAAGCATTTATTGTAATTTCAGCGGTGGATACTTACAAACGGTGATGATATTTAAAGGAACAAATATTTTCTCTTGTATTGCACAAATAAACTCCACATTTTTGACAACAATTGTACGTAACAATTGCATTGGTTTTGCTTATCTGACCACACCCTTCAATGAGAAACTACATCTAGTCTTTAGTGGGGACTGGCTGAGTAGGGCCTTTGTGTTTTTTCTGTTGAAGTTCCTTGTCTATTCCTGAGCTGCTTGGTCTACCACGTTTTGAAGATGGGAATCCTTTATTACGGAGAGTGTCTGCCAACTGCAGTTTGAATACCCATAGATTCAAAAATTGTGATTTGCGTTCCATACAAACTGTCTTGTAAATTATCCAAGAATTTACAACCGCCATGTCTAGCATGTGATGAAATAGACGCCTTGTCTACTTACGACTCTTGGCTGTTATTCGGTTACAACCAATGAAGCTCGCGTTGTATTCCCATACTGCTTATAAGAAGAATTGAAGTATAATCATTTTCGATGTAAAAAATATGGTTTACATTGTGTGGCACAGCACAGATCAGTCTTGTAACAACATTTGCGGTTGCTCCCATGTTTGGCTCACCTTTTAGAAGATATGTTTGTTTGTCGCTCCCAGAATAAACTTCGAAGTTATGAGCAAACCTTTTTATGCCACAAAGAAGATATAACTTGAAGCCCCACTTATGAGGCTTATTGGATAAATATTGCTTTATATAATGAGCCATCTTCGTAGCACACATCTGCTTATCGAAAAACAACTTCTGTTCTATTGGTACTTTACCGAAAGGTTGTCTTAACCTGTTGATGTTGCTCATTTGGCAATATCCTTTCATTATTATTGAAATGTATAATAGAACTGTTCTTGATGAAAGTATTCTAAGGCATAGTTTTTCTAATTGGATCATAGTCATACTTTTCTCACCAATATGGTTTCATGTTTGGAAAATTAGCTACAGAGCTATTTATCAATATATCCAGAAACTTATCGAGTTCAGTCCTGGAGATGTTGACGGGAATGGTGATGTTTTTCTGAACTGCATAAACATTACTTTCCTCGACGATTTTATCCTTCAAATCCGTCGTGAAGAAGTACGAAACAAAATTGTACGGTGTATCGCAGTCCAACAACTCATCGGAAAGGGTGGTAACGACCTGAAAAGTGATTTTGTTTTGATCAAAGGCTTTAGCAGTAGTCCTGGACGGTTTGATTAAGGGTCCTGCTCGTTCATTCGCGGGGAATTCTTTGTCTGAAAGTTCTTTCGGAACAGACGCTGCATCATCGTCATCATCAGATATCTGAGCGGAGTCCTCGAGATCCTTTATCAGCTGGTGTATCGATCATCCTCAACATCCGAACCCGACTGATCAAAACCATCTTCTGAGTCAATGAAGATTCTCCAAATATCGTAGAATCTGTTTGTCAAGTGAGCTTGCCATGTTTATCTGTGGAAATAAAAAAGATGAGGTGAAGGCGCATTGTTACTTTGAAACGACAAACACTATTTTAGCGAAAACCTTAATTATTCCATTGTTTTCGTAAAAAAATCCTCGCTACCCATCAAGAGAGTAATTTCTGGTAGGTTAGTCATTTTCCTTAGCACTTACCTGCAATAAACTATTGAGAAAAGGTCTGGGTCCATCGAAATTATGGTGGAGTTAACTTTTCTATGTTTTGACAGACAGACAAAATGCTTCTTACAGTGCTTCAGTTCACACGACAATTATTTTTTAAGCGTTTTTCCGGTATGTTGTTGTAAAGCAACATTGTGCATTTTAGGGCTAAATTCACTTGATTTAATCTTATTTGTAAAGATCCTTGATCCTTGAATACTTTTATCCAAAATACTAGCATTTAGGAACCTTCCATTGCCAAGGCTGTTGGGACTTTTTTAACATAATTTTTGGCCACTTTTTCGAAACCTAGTCTGATGTCTTTTTGCATCAATTGATAGCTGGTACCTTAATAATTCCATACACATATTAATGTTGTGAAAACAGGTATAATTAGATATAAAGGTTCTAAACGTTAACATTCTTGACACACACCTTGTAAGTGGTAACCGCTGTTTGTTGCCCAAACATTTAGATAAACTATGTACATAACTCACCCTATTATAAAGAATTGTAATCTTAATGTGCTGTGAGTCATTGCACAATCCGATAGAAGGTAATCACGAGGAAGAGAATTCCACACCTTGCTCGAAAAATGCAGATCAATAGCGCAAAGTTGTGCATGAGAACAGCAATCACCCGCATTCATGTTTCACCTTTCAATCAGCACTGCTAACCTCACTCCTCGAAGAAAGAGGTAAAGACCCCCATCTACAGCCGGAAGAGAGATGAAAGACATGGGAAAAATATACGACGACCTAGCAACCCCATCATCCAAAGCAGGCGTAAACCTCGGAAAATATTATGCAGCCATGTGAGCGGCGATTTGAGCTTGCGCATTAGTTGAGTAATCCGAAGCAGAGTGTAGAGAGTTTACCTGCAGGCTGCTGATTAGCCTTTTTTTGAATGGGAAAAAGAAGCGCCACATCTTCAGCAGTAAGAGGTCGTAAAAATCGGTATGCGCAGAAGAACTAACTTTTTGCGCGCTTACTTTTCGCAGAGTTGGATTGCGCCTTCGTAATAGATTCATTTCACGCAGATGCAGGAATCAAACACGATGAAGTTATCAGCAGAGCATTTTCAGAAATCGATTTCCGCCAGTAAATTAAATATTTGAAGCGTGCAGAGTTGCCAAATCGACGCCTCACAGATGCAAAAACTTGCACATCCTATTCGCGCTGAAGTTACACCATCGAAAAACTTCTCTTGCTGAAAGGTAGGTCAACAACTTCCGAAAAATAAACGGACGCTAGCTACTGGGATTATGAAATGTTTTACACCGGTTTTGTCAAAGGTAGTAGTATTTGATTAAAGAAGAGTTGAACGTCGGTAGGGGTGATTCGCTAGGAAAGAAACTTTCGTTGTCATTACCACAACCTAATCCTTCAAAGCACCCTCGCTGTCTTGATAGCGATAGCAAATATTTGATGTAATAAGTGACAGGTTTATTGACATTCCCGGTCATCGTGCTTGACCACCGCCAGCAACATCCCAACGCTGATGACAAAGAGATAATATATTCACATGTGCGTGTAACCTTATTCGTCTCCCCGTTGTGTCCCCCACCGCCATGCTATCGAATTCCGTTTGCGAGCTGGAGGCTCGCTGTGGCGATCAAACTACCATTTTGTGTCATTCCCTACCCTCCCGGTAAGGAATGGCCGTATTCGGTCATTCGAGTGTGTTGTACCGTCGAATACACGCAATTTCGTAATATATCTTTCCTCCACGGCGATTCCCACCTGACATCGTCCTCACCGTCGGCGCCCAACCTACGCCCCGCACGACGGATGCAGGCGAGCGCATAGTTTCGATTCGAGGAATCATATTGATGTCACGTGGTGTCGAAATCTTGGCTGGGTTTTATAAAACGAATGTACAACCTGTTTCAAAAAAAAAACTGATAATTTGTTTGTTTGGGGTTACGAATGTCACACTACGCGTTTGGTATCGTTGCCGGCTGCAGCACAGCGGTGGTGGAATGGATCCGGCTGTCGATTGACAGCATCGTGCGGGTCGCTTCCGTAAACAAATCGGATTTGGATCCACTTACCACCAGATACTAATCTCGGCCGTGTTCAAGATCTGTGAAGATGACATTGGATAATCAAGGCCTGCTATGTAAGCGGCGGCAGTATGCGAGCTTGTGGTTTTGACTTTGGATTATAACTTAGCTGCACGGAGCTAGTATTGGGTTTCTCCGAGTTGTTTGTCAGATATTAACGCCTGTCGTCGCCAAATTTCTGGGAGACGACCAGAAAGACCTTCTAAACTGAAAACTAAATTTAGTTTAAATTTCCAAATCGAAGGTCGGACTCGCAGAATCTCTTCGTTGTTTTCCTTTAACGAAAATACACGAGAGAAAAAACAGTCAGGTTTTAAACCAGCAAAACTTGTTTGTTGTTCTTGTTCATAGTTGTAGAAGTGATTGTTTCATAAATTTCTTTGCATATCATTAGCACAAAAAAATGGAAAAATAAGAAAATTGCAGTATTAAACGAAGAAAAACATTTTAAAATTCTTTCAAAAATTCGTTTGAAAAAAAAAAACTATAAGGAAGAGCCCCATTGGAGTTTGTTTCGAAATGGTGACGTAGGACTGCGGCTAAGTGTAAGCCCATTTTGATTGTACTGTACAATATTTCAGAATTGGCCTGCTTTTATAACAAAACCATATCCATCACATCATTAATTAAATCATTTCGGTGTTAGTGATTGCTAGTCTTTTTTCCGTTCAATTAAAAATGAAATTCTTTTTAGCCCCCCTGATAATAATGTTGTTTTAAGATCAGATGCGTTATTAAAATTAACTTGTTCAAACTGTGGTGGCCTTTTTTGGTTTTTGGTTTTTGGGGTTCTGAATTAAGAAAGGTGTTAATGTTGGAAAAGGGTACTGTGGTGTTGAGTGTCCAGATCATAACGATAATATCTTATTGTTGCCACATCTTCGGTGCCTGTAAAATAAAATATTCAACACACTACTGTTTAAAATTGACAAAATAACTTTCCTTTCATAGGAAAGTTCAGCAAGCTCTACACTGAAAATTAATTTTAGTTTCACAGAAACAAAAGCGTTCACGAAAATGAAAACGGACCGTATTGAACTGCGTTGCACGTTTTCAGGATTTTTACCTAACAACTGTGATTTAGTTCATGATTACGTGATTCAGTTCACGGTGTATTTTTGCTTGTTCTCGAATTCACTTTGACTGCAGTTCACGGATCCGGGCACGGATTTTTTTCCGTGTTGTATTACTACATCGAAGTTGATCTAACAAATCTATTCGTAGTTTTCTGCAATGAAACTGATTTGTACTATTTATGAAGCTACCTTCGTAATTGATGGCACACGCGGAACTGTCAAAAGCACGAGGCATTTGTCGACACAGAACGGACATTTGGCATAGTACGAAAATAATACGACAGCTACGAATATTTTGCTACACATTAAAAAGAAACGTTTCTCTGGTGGTTGCACAAACAAACAGATCTACTATATCGACTCGAAATGTAGTTTGAAAAAAAAAACTCGGTCCAGCATTTTTCAATGTTTCTGACATAGGATTCGATGCTGTATTTTTGGGAAAAACTGTTACTGAATCCGTGCTTGATCTTACTGGACCATGGTGACTCGTGAGAAGATTTTTCAAGAGATTAATCAAGTATTGAGTGTAACCCACGCCGGCAGCGCTTTAATTTTTGTTGCGGGATAAATAAATTATTCTCGCTTATCCCCGGACAGCAACACACCATCGCGTATGAATACGATATTAGAGAAGCAGCGATAGGCTGGTCTTCACAACATTCATTTCTTGCATTATTCAAAAAGGTGTAATTATAGCATTTCATCAGGTAAAAGGCAATTCAAACTTTACGAGAAGAGTGAAAGCTAATCTACGAAAATAAGTTTTCAGTGTACTTAAACATTGTATCTGATATCCTACCTCAAGTTGAAGACCCTTCTCAGTAGCCCAGCCACTGGTTGATGATGAATTATCATTGGCTGCCTGAGTATGTGCCTGTGCCTGAGTGCCTATGCTTTTCCAAAATAAAATTCCTTCACTGTAGAATTTTTTTTTGAATTTTTTTTTTAAATTATAATTTTTCCAAATTTTTGAGAAAATTTCATAGTTTGATGAAGAAAATTTTACTACGATGAATCGTTCTTGTATTATGAATTTTTGATGATAGATCACTATTCGAGAAAATCTGAAAACTTGAACACGTGTTTGCCAGGAAAACTGGCAACCCTGAATTTTTAAATATTGTTTTTGGTTCA
The DNA here is from genome assembly GCA_034211315.2 of Aedes japonicus. Lineage (NCBI taxonomy): Eukaryota > Metazoa > Arthropoda > Insecta > Diptera > Culicidae > Aedes > Aedes japonicus. Next base: position 2,829 of record JASCZW010003289.1, on the reverse strand, counting down.
TATGTCCATGAACTCTACGTGTGGACAAATTTTCCTAACAGTCTGAGACCCTTCGGCCTAATCTGTACGGTAAAAAAATCCCCATGGCCAAAAACCTTATCCAAAGAAAGAGATATGGACACACTTGCTTCTGAACGTTGTATTTTGAAACTGCATAACTATTTTAGTTAGTTTATATTGGATAGAAATATAAGCGCTCACATTTGATGAGGAACTCATTCTCAAAAAAACACTATTATTCACAAAATTCAAACTAGTGAAATAAATTCAGTGCAGAAAAAGCACACGTCCATAGAAAAATCTCAATTATGAAACAAAACTGACTAACAAATCATTATTCACTGGCTGGGTCAACCGACTGTATTACGAGTCGCCTTTTCGATCAAAATTTGGTCGATCAAAAATAAACTTGACGCATTTCCTTTCATCGTGCATTGAACAATTTTGTACACCCCTCTGTTTTGAAGATGTGCGCATTGTTGCGTGCATCATGTTATGTGTTTGAGATTAGCACCTCAGTTATGAAAATGTCGTCGAAGGAGGAACAACGCATCAAAATTTTGCGATGTTGACGAAGTATGATTGCGTGGGACAGGACAATGAAACTAACGTCAAGGCAGACTTTAAACAGCTTCTTGGACAGGAATTTTATACGGCAAGTGGACGAGGAAAAGTGGCAGATATTTTCAAGCACATTAAACTGTCGAGTTCGCGTGAGAAATATCGTGCTTCAAACCATCCGTACCTGTGGCTTGAAGAGCATCGTTTACATTGCGACCGGAACCGTCAATCAGGAAATTTATCTGACGAATGCCTACAAAAACGTCTACAACTGCCTTTCTTGAAGCGACACGATTGTTCAGATTCATTAGGCCGGATGGTGGCATCTTACCATTACGGTAAAAGGCTAGTTGGTATGCTGCCTTAACGTTCAAGTGGTACTCAAGGACAAGAACGCTATAGCTCCGCCCAATCAAATAATATTGGGCCCATCGTCAGAATGGAACCTTAAGAAGACTCAAAAAGCTATTGTGAGCGAGAAACAGTTCGAGGCAAACTGGCGTGGACAAGGCCCAAATCTTATGGCAAGTGTTGAATGAAAGACCCGACAATTCGCATTCGGCAAAAACGAAGCTCAGATGAATATTTCTCCTGTATTCTGTATTAACGGAACATGAAAAAGAAAAATAATTTGACTTATTAATAAAAACACACAATACTGTTTGACCAAATTTTGATCGGAACACCCTTTAATCATGCCGAAATCCAGCATATCCCATCAGCTCTGTCCGAAATCATTACATTTCATGTTCACATAAATCACAATTTTCAGCCCAATTGGAGAACATCGAAACAACGCGAACTGGCTCTCGAACAGAGAGCAAATAAAATAAGCATTCATCGACGCAACAACAGGCCCCGTTGTTGACTTAGGAGAGATGTGTCGTAGTTAGACTCCATACGAACCAGGTGCTCTCTGCATGCCGGACTGGCACAAACTACTTTCACTCTGCGCATGTGCATCTCTCTCTCTCTCTCTCTCTTCGTCTTTCCGAATCGTAAAGTACATTCAGTCTTGAGATGACGACGATCGATGCCAAAAGAGGCCTGGCATTCTGACCCGATTGAAGCTAAACTGAAAAATGCCCGGGTTGAAATGCATGCAATCAACTCAAAAATGAGATTTATACGTGAAACAACATTGTATCCAGCAAGTAAAGCAAAGAACGCGTTTGTCAGAATGATTTTTTTTTATCGCGCGTTATTTACGACAAAAGCGTTAGATAAGGTCCACATTGTCGGCGTACCACGCACAACGAGGATGTTTGTTTGCTTCTAAATACAGTCGTTTAAGCAACGAGTCCAACTACCTATCTGCAATTCAGATAGATGTACGACGGTTGATAACGTCTAGTGTAAGTTGCTGGCAATAAAACAACGGTGGCGGCGAAAATTAGCGGAATTGAACGTCCTAGGAGAAAGAAAAGGCAAACGCGCGCACATTGACAGTGTGATCTGGAGCCGCTTGATGCGAACAATGCTGAATCGGCATTAAGAATGGCTCATTGTTTTTACAAATTTAATCGCGGTTGGAGTGAGGAGTTGAGTCACCATTTTGGTAGCTTTGTGCAGCAGATGTTAGCCGGCCGGAAGATCAGAGCGGGACGCAAACCTGTCTCACCGATTGCGCAGAGAAATGATTGGTGATCACGGGTGACATAGTAATTGCAGATTCGTTTTCGCTGATCCGGCTCTTAGAGCTTTGAGCCGCGATGGCGATGGTAAGTGGCGATGCTAAGAGTTGAGAGCCACTTCATGGGGACATTTCGAAACGCGTAGAGAAAAGCATCTTGAGTGTTGTAAAAGTGGCATCTTCGCTAACTTGTCTGCTAAATGGATCAAGTTTTTATTTTGATTGGGAGGATTTGATTTGAGAGACAAGTTAGTGAGATCAGTTAACCTGCTAAGAATTGGTATTTTAGGAGCAAGCTTGCGAGCTCCGTAGTCCGTAATGTTTGTCAATAGGGCTAAAATTTTCATGGTTCTTTGCTTACGCACAAACCCGGTGAAAACGTTTCCGGTATTTGAAGGGAAGGAGGTGAAATTGCTATTAAGAACATTATGGTAAATATAGTTAATAAACGATACTGAAAGCAAACACTTTCTTTTGACACGCCAGTACATCTGTGGGGGATAACATAATGTTTTTCGCTAAGAAAGCCAGCGTCTCTCTGCATGTTCATTTTCTTGTCTACAGATCTTGGCTAGAATTCAAAAGCTACGTTGTCGAGAAGGCCTACACAAGAGCTATAGTTTACCAGCTACCTA
>JASCZW010003288.1:0-27931 GCA_034211315.2 Aedes japonicus | reverse complement strand
TTGTTTTAATTCTTGAGTAATGATCACTTGAATGCGTCCAAATTTACTTTGCATCGGGCTTTATTGTGGTTAGTTGAGCAGATTGGAGATAATGAAATCATTGGGTATAGACTGTTCCGATAATTATAAATACTCTAACAACTAATCGGAAATTCAAAATGCGTGCAGTATTCAACCAACTTTTGGGTGCGTCGTGTTGTTTACATCCAAATTAAACTGATGTTGTCATTTTCGCACGGAAGTTTGAAAATGCACTGTCTTTCTCTCGAGCAAAGAAAACGGATTGTGAACAAACGGTGCACCGTCAGTGGTCTTTCGATCAGAAAACTGGCTAAGGAAGCGATGCGAGCATCGGAGCAGTTCAAACTGCATTACGGATATATCTACAACAGTGCTTGTTGGTAGATTTCCCGAGACGGGGTAAAAAACTCGGCCGCCTCAACCCTGCAATCGACAGAAAGATAAGGGACTATTTCAAGCGTCCTTCAGCATCAGTCCGAGATGAAGCTTAGTACTTATGCGTGCAAAGGAGATAATGGCCCTGTCGGAAGCGGATAATATTGAAAAAATTAAGAAAGATTGGCCTAAAGTGGTGAAAATGGTAGAAGAAAGCACTGTGCAGACGGTTAAGAGTAGTGTTAAAGGAAAAGTTTAAGAACTCGCCTACCCTACGAAAAATCAAGCAAATTGAAATAAAGATGGAAAGAAAACATCGTTGTTCACTATGTTTGAGAAGAAAATAATCAAAAATCACAGTTTGATCTTTGTTATTTAAGAAAGAAAGTGTATTTATATATTTTGGAACAGTCTATTATACGATAAAGTCTCCCCCGATTGATTAAAAAAACAGCTTAGAAACCAACAGAAACAAGTTACCAGAGGATACGAAATCTTTCTTTAGATTCTAATTTCACCACATCCTTCAATCCTAATTTTAGGTGGATAATAATAGATTGCTCTTCAGAACGTTCAACTCGCCTGAGGCAGGTATTACACCATTAATAAAAAAAGGAAGATTGTAACGATTTTGTTTCATTTCTCGTTATGGATCGTAACTTGGAGAAAAAATGGGCAAAAAAGCTACACGTCAATTTGCTATGAATAATACAATGTGTGCGTGAAGTTTTGCAGTGTATTAGTTGTTGAGTATAAAATTGAAATCCGAATGAAAGAACAATGGCGCAAAATATTTTTTTTGCATTTTAATCGAAATTCGAACCGCGGCCGCCAGGGCCTTAGATAGTAACCATTTAGTCTCTTTTTCAAGTAGAAATGGATAAATTAAAAGCCCTACGGTTACTTCGATTATCGCGGTACTCAGCGGTACAGCAATAAAGCCAATGAATGTCACTCACACATACTTGCGTGGTTTTGCTTATTTCATGAAACGCGTAATGAACAGTAAGGGCAAACTTGATGATATGGAGAGGGATTCCGATGAAGAGTGAAAATAAAAATGAAACATTTATTGGCGTTATTTCAACAGTGGCCATCAGGGTCTGTACACAACGACGCTTCCGACTCTTCAGATCGTCGTACTCTGTCGATTCCCTGGCTCTTTTCCTCTCCCGATTTACTGCTCTCCTATTCTACATGCTCCCATCCAGGGACGTAGCCAAAGCTGCTGTTATTAACTCTACACCATATTGAAATGTTGATAATGATTGAACAAAGACCCCACGGTTGCTTCGACTGTTGAGGCACTAAAAAATATAGCGTTTTGAAGAATCTGTGTGCTGCCAACCGCTTGCACACACTTGCATGGCTTCGTTTATACCATAAAACACTTTGTGAATCTAGATGGGCGAAATTGCCTTTTCTGAATCATGCGGATTTCTCTGCAATAGCATTTTTTGCCACAATTAAATGAAATTTTCAACTTTTGTTTAAAAAAAAATCACTACCACACTTTGTGAGTGCATTTCTACTGTTGGTTTAAATGGCATCAAATCGGCTCTCAAGTGATGGATATAAAATAAACTTAGTTTTTCCCGTAGAAAACCACCATCATTCAATAGTACTGGACGAAATAAACTATTCATTTGGCCTGAAAATGCATTATCTGCTATATTATTCCCATTTTGGCGGATACATCTGTGGCATATATGAGAAAATTCTACTGTTTAGTGTGCTAAATACAGAAATCAAGACGTTAATCATTAGCTATTTTATTTTGCCAGTTATCTAAAAATCGATATTTTTCTTGAGAAAATAAATCATACACACACCATTAATCGAATTTGTTTAAGCCAGTTTAAGCCAGTTTTAATATTTTTTCAACACTAAATTCTTTGACAGTTGTACACACAAAGAATAATGAAGGTAAAAAATCATTGGTTAAAATTGAAAAATTCCTTTGGTTCTTTTTTGTAGGAAGCGTTTGGCGCCACGTTTTCAAAAACGTTCGAACTGTTAAATCAAAATTTTCCTGCTGAGTACATTAAAAACTTGGAGCCTTCAAAACGATATGTAGAACTGTCAAATCAAAACCATGGTATCGTTGAAAATAGAAGCAAATTATTTTTATTCCAAAATAAACTTTCAACGAAGAAGTGTCATATAATATAAATGAAAATTTGCTATATTGTTTGAAATAAAAAATAGCTCTAACATTAAAAGGTTTATTTTTCAGATAAATTGTAGAATTATCGAACCGGAAGCGTGGCATGAAAGCAAATAATTTTTAATTCAAAAATTGACGTTCTGAAATGAAGGTGTCGTGCAATTAAAATAAAAGTATGATGTTTGGATTGAAATAAAAAAATTGGAACATAATTTTTTTTTTATTGAATCTTTATAACTTTCACATCATGCTTCAGAAAAACTGCAGGTTGTCTGTCTGACCGATTATTTATAGCACATAATTGCTAGTCGTCCATTCAAATGGCAATCCGCACTCATTCATCATTACGCAGTTCTCCAACATACTGTTATTTAACAGAAAACGAGTACGAAGTAATTATTTTCCTCGCAATTTTCACACAAAGCGTACGAACGCGGACTGAAGCAACGAAGAACGTAGTACGCGTACAACAACATTGAAAAATTGCAAACGAAAACGACGACGACTTGCCATGTGTTGGAGGATGTGACAGTTCTACAATTTTCATTGTAAAAAAAAATACATTTAAAAAATTCAAAAGCTGAACCGAAACATAACACCATAACACGGATAATTTTATTTCCAATTTAATGAAAAATAAACGTTTTTCAGAAGTTAAGTGCAAAACTTTTAATAAAACAAGATTTATTGTGTGTTTGTAGCAAACGATTTATGCGTAAAACCAGGCCTATGGCAAGGACCACTTTTTCACGTAAACAACATCTCAGCAAGCTCAGCTGTCAAAATAATGTCAACATTGTAAGTTGACAAAGCAGAAAGATCGCTTTCTGTGGTGTTTCACATCAAAACAAACAACCAAAACAAATGATTTGACTTCTATTTGACAGCTGACAGCGGGCCTCAATCAATTTGGGCCCAGGACAACCTGCCTACTGTCAATCACTGCTATTGATATAGGCTTGTCAATGGCCTGCGTAAAATCGATTAAAGATTTGAACCAGTTTATACAAATAGTACAAAATGCGGCGTTGAACCAATTCAAACCAACAGTAACGATGCGGGTGGGGCCACTCACAAAGTGTGATAGTGGTTCTTTGAGGAAACAAGGCAAGTTTTAACAATGCTTTCTCGCCATTGCCTATTGACATCAAGCGAATTCAGTGTATCGTTTACCAAAACGAATCATGCTGCCTATCCAACCCTTTTATCCAACATCCCAGTGATTTGTCTGAATGATCTCGGCTTCCAATAAAGCGAGCAGCACGTCAACATATTCCTATCCTTTCCTTATTTGACCTATATTTGAAAGAAGCCGGCTTCGGTATTGCCTTGGTCTTGGATCAACAGTTTTTACACATTGAGGATGTATGTTCGTTCAGAGAAACATCTGTTGATTCTCTGTATAATTCCTGGTAATCTGGTAATAACGGAGTAGCAATCTGGGACGATCAGATAAGCTTTTGTTCATATTTAACCACAGGTGATATTTCAAATTCAAGTCATGCATCTGGCAATGTTCACCAACCAAACTTTAAAAAGATGAATTTCACAGTAGACGTCAAAAAGCATCAGCCAAATTTTCCAGTTCTGCCAGATTTTTCCTGGAAATGCTCAAAAGACTTGATGATTATTCCATTGTTGATGATCTTGAAAACGCCAATAGAGTAGAGAGCTACTTCGGCCTAGTTCCGGATTACTACGCTACTCTAGATTTAAGTGATTCCATACGGATATTTTCTTCATCGAATTTCAACAAGATGTATGGTCTACATGCTAGAAGAAGTTATAAACACCATTAACGAATACAACGAGCAAACAAATGTTTATTTTAAATTGCTCTTAAACTTGCTAACAATCCCTGAGTTAAGATTTTGATATTCTACATGATCAATATGGAAATTTACGATATCTTGATCGTACTTATTGGCTAAAAAAAACGCCATGGAACTTTAAAAAATTGTCATACTATTACATATTACAGTACTTTTAGACTGTTATAGACATGTTGTAGTATTTCTAGTGGTGGCGTTGCGTTTTCAAGAAGCTTTTTCTGATTGCTGTTTTTATTTCATTCTTGGTCTTCAAAAAAAGCAAATCTTCGTGAATTGATTTCCTCGGCCTTTTGGCAGATCAACTAGTTGCTTATGGCACAAAGGCGTCAAAAGACAGCGTGGAAACCCATTGAAGAAAAAGTAACCATTTGATTGTTCATCACTGTACAACTGTACAACAAAAGTGTAAGACCTGAAAACCGACTTTCGTTGTGTTTCTTGCAATATACATTTATGTTCAAACTGTGCTTATTTATAACACATGAACATGGAATAATGTAAGTAAGCTACCAACAGCGTAAATAATAATTTTATGTTGAACATGGAAATCGTCTGCTTGAGTCCATATTAATAAAGTATGAAAACATATATTTGATTGGGAAATAGCAAATAGCAGGTTGATTCTCTAGAACGTCTAGATAATAATAATTTTGAATACCCATGATACTGTAGTAAAAGTCGCCTTGTCTATCATGCAAAAAACCATGACATCGAACTTTTTCAAGTACGATAAAGAGTTCGTAAGTTGCCTTATTAATCATGAAAAACATCAACATCTGAACTCAAAAATAGTTTGGAGTACCGTAGATATTCTGAGAATACTTTTAAATGATAATGATTGTGCAATGATGTCCCATGGAGCTGAGTTACAAAGGTCCATGGGACATCATAGCACAATTATCATTATTTAAAAGTACAAAGTAGTGCGCACCTGGTTGATAATGTATAACACCAAGACCTTAATCTTAGATATTCTTATGTCTTAGATATTATATGTCTGCAACGGAGTAAAGATTTTCCTTGTAGTTATTAAGGCTCAAAAGTACGGCCAAAATACTCTGAACTCATGGACAGTTTTGATGATCAAGATCATCATTTTGTCCTTAACCATAACTGTTCAATATTATAATTGTTAGGAGTTATATATGAACAATTCTGCAGAACTAAGTGCCTGTGTAACTCTAAAAGCTGAATTTTGACAGCAAATTTTAATCTTGGGTCATATATGACCCATCCGTATTGATTCGGTAAAAGCTACAACATGATATGTGAAGGTGTGAAAAGTGTGAAAACCTTCCCTTTATTTTGAAAAACAAAATACTAATACTAATATTTGATTCTTTTTATCTTTTCAGGTACAATCCATCAATGACGCATCCAAACCGAAGTATATCAACTGAATTGAACATTAGAAGAAAAGTATTAAAAATTTGATAAGTATAGCAGAAGTCCTCAATAATCAATGAAACTAGCGTTGTGGTTCTATATGTAATTCCATAGTGTCCAGTTGTAGGATTTCTGACCTGGCCTGTCAATTATATGGTCATAAAAATGAGAAGCTCGCAGGAATTTTAATTTTCAATGTACTTTATGTTTGGTATATTTTCAACATTTGTGTTAATTTATTGCAGTTCAAATCTTTCCTCTTTTGCCTTAATTGCCAGCCACATGCGTTGTTGGAAAGCGCCACAGCTGGCACGCACGATATCTTGTGGCATGTCATTCCATATTTTCACGGTTAGTTCTTTTTAGTATTACCCAGTTTGCCCAGCATGTAGCGCTATGCTTCGAATTCGGGAGGATTCAAATCAGGTTAAGAGGCCTTCGAAAAAATAAAATCCGGAAAAAGTGTCCTTACATCAAGCCTGCGTAGCTCTCGCCTGGTAGGACGGTACAAAGTCTTGTTGGAAGTAGTATGGTGCAGTCTTGTAGTTTTTCTTGACGAAGGGAAGCAAATGGTTCTTCAATACTTGATCAATGTAATGTTTACTGTTGATTTCAACACCAGGATCAATGAACAGCAATGGAACCTGCAAAGTTTTGATGAAACTTCACAAACCATAACCCTTGGAACATGCTGGAACAAGCAAGAGCATTTTTTCGTCTGACAGAATTTCACAATCACCGTGCCGTTTGAGCTATCCCAGGTTTCCCAGTTTTTTGGCCATCTTTCGGGTAGACTTACCAGGATTCCGCCGAATTCACTTTCTCACTCGTTTGATTGCTTCCGAGCAGTGTGTTCACGGTCAAGTCTGGGAGGTATTTTCCAAGATTCGGTTTTGTTATACCGTATGATGGTGTGAAGGATAGACGTTTCGTTTATTCCGAGTGGTTACAATTTCTTTAAAATAGTCCACGGTCTAGAATGTTACAAAAACAGACTTATCACGAGTTGCTTTTCCGCGTCGATGATAACTACGAGTCTCAAACGAATGGAAATTTCAAACAACTTTGCAAGCCGTGTTGAATTTTGAATACACTCTAAAAAAATATGGGCAAACATGTTTGTGATCAACCAATCCAAAATAACATAAGTTTAGAAAACACTGACGAGAACTACCACTAACCCTGTAAAATAAAAACATACGCTAGCAATGAAAAACAACAAAATATCTTAGATTGAATTTCAGTTTTCTTATGTCCACGTTAAATTTCGGACTCTTTTCTTTCAGTGTACATTTTGAATTATTTCACGGATCGCTGAAGCGTTTTACATATATGACAGCTGAAACTCTTCACTATATTTCGTGGCACAACATGTTCACATTCTTGTTACATTCAGTAATATGGCGTCGAATCAAGTGGAATTGCGCAAACGCATTTTGTACGAATGGCAACAAAATCCAAATTTATCGGTACGCGATCTTGCCAAGAAATTGAAACTAACAAAAAGTACCGTGCTTTGTGTTTGCAAATCATTTGACCAGCGCTTGACTGTGGATCGGAAGGTTGAAAGTGGAACAAATCGAAAACTATGCTCTTGACAAATGGACAAGAAGGTGGTAGTCATTATTGACAAAAATCCCTATCTTTCTGTGCGAAATGTGGCTCGCAAAGTTGGGAAGTCAAAATCATACGTACAAAAAGTGAAGTAGAGGCAAAGACTGAAGTGCCCGACCATGATGACAAGCAAAATTTCACTCTACTGCAAAAAGTCTAAGGAGCTTTACGACAATTTTTTGTACATTTTCTCAGGTCATAATGAAGATGAAAATAATAGTACTCGAAGACTTTAAACAAGCCTGGTTGGACTGTTTACACCGCAACACTGCCGTTGGCGAGCATTCCCGTACAAAGAAGGTGTTCAAATTCCCGAAGAAGTATTTGATTTGGCAGGCCGCATGTGGTCGGAAATCTAAAAGTTTCGTCTCTACCGGCCTATCAATAAGGATGTTTTCGAGAATGAATGTCTTTAAAAGCGGTCGCGGTTTTGGCCTGATTTGGCCTCTTGTCACTATGCGAAATCCGTCCTGGAATGGTATAAGGTACAAGAGGCCAAGCACGCGCCAGTACAGACAATCCAACAAACTGTCCAGAACTTTGCTTAATAGAGAAGTACTGGGTACTAGTTCAGCGAAAACTCTACGAAAGTAAGAAGAAAGCAAATGGTACCGCTGATTTCAAGAGAAGATGGAGAATCGTCACGGTTGGCGTATCTGAGGATACCGTAAGGAACCTGATGGCGGGTGTACTGCAAAAAGTTCGAGAGTTTTACATAAAGAAGGATTAACATCTTCAGTAACTGTTTCTAGTGTAGATATAACTCTATTATTGTGAAATAAACAATCAGTTTTGTTGAATGATATGTAAATTTTGTTTGCTGCAATTATTTTGGTTTCCGAAATGTAACGTGGACAGGCCTTAGGAACTTCACGCACTGTATGCGAATTATGCCGCTAATACCCTATGACGTGATATCATTAAAACATGGACGTTGTAACACTTGCTAGCAGTAATTTAATGACACTGAAAATTAATCTTTCCTTCTCAGGGCGTTGTATGAAAAGCAGCAGACGAAATAACATTTTGAAGGAAATGATTGACGATAGTCAGTTTCTCGCTGACTTCAAAGAATTCACGATTTCGATAAATCAATGAGAAATTGCCAATCTTATAGAAATTGCTTCATTGGATGCCACAGCAAGGCGATGCTTTTCGTCATGAGAAAATTAAGAACTGCAGGATATCTTTCTATTTTGGTTTCAACCTTACCAACGTCGAGAACGCATTCAACTTTCATAGCAGGGAAGGAAGGCAACCAGCATCTCACCTCACAGTGTCTGTATATACAAGTCGTGCTCCAAAGATTGTGCACAAACAGATTAAACAATTACTATTCGCACTATTTTTGAAGGTAATTGAGATTAAGCGGCCATTTGAACAATAATTTTTCCGCTGTACCCTCAGGAATCTCAGTTGGGTGGAAATTTCGTAATAGAAGGTAACTTTTTGTGATTAAGTAGAAAAGTAACGACATACTTGTTGAACCAGTGAATGAATGGAAAACCATCAACACACTTTGCATGTAGCCTCAACAACGTCCCTAATGGATTTACGCGGTTCAAAACGGTAGCTTAGCAATTTGTGATGTTCTTTTACTTAATAAAAGAAATTACCATCACAGTTTGTTAGTGTTTCTAACAGCATTCTTATTGATGGTATAAACCGGTTTGAGTTGGAAATCGATACATATATTTAAGGCGTTGCATGAATTCAGCCCACCGTTTACCAAAAAGAAACATGATGATAACACACCCTATTTATTCAACACCCGAGTGAATTTTCGTGGAAATGCAGAGGTATTTTTGGTTTTCAATAATGCGAGTATAACGTCAACACATACTTACCCTTTCCTTATTTGACTTGCATTCAGATGGGGTTGGCGCCGGTATTGCTTTAGTTTGGAATAATCAGTTTTTACACGTTGAGGATGTATGTTACTCTCATGCATTTGTTGGTTTTCTATGCAATTATACGTGTTCTGTCAACAAAGTAACAGCAATATCGGGTGGCAATCAGGCACGTGCTCATATTTATGCAGAAAAGTGATGATATAATATTAGGAATCAATACCGAATTATTGAAAGAATTGTTAATTTCGTACCCTTAGCTACAAATTTTTACTCGTCTTATTTGACGTTCTTATAAAAGATGAAATATTAAAACGGTGTAGACATTTTTGCTTTCCTACTGCTCCATAGATGTCACTTTCAAAACTTTTTGACTAACTTAGTATTCGTAAACTCAATTACATTTGACAAAATTCTTTTATTTGGTGTTTTTCCTGGAAAATTTGAAATAAAATTACTCACCTACAGAGTCACCACTCATTTTAGTGAATTCATTCAAATATGTATTTATTGGCCATTTACGAATAGTATTAGAAATAGAACCCATGCAAGACCTCACGAAAATCACTTTGAATGACAAGATGGTAATAATAAAGTATCATAGAATAATCAAACATCACCAAGCAAACCTAAACTTGTCTGACAGATATTTCAACCAGCAGCGCTTATGCATTAGTAGTTTCGGTTGCATGCATAATATTTCTCACAAGATATTTCTTGGAAAAAGACTCATTTGTCATTCGAAACCTTTCAACGGGTTTCTAATCTGCAAAATCCGCACCTTCGCAACCAGTTCATGGTTTAAAAATAGCGTTACTCACTCATTGTGATAGGATTTAGCTCGGACTACTCTACAATCCCAGCCCTCCCTAGACGATCTGCTAGATGTTTGCTTGGAGTCGTGTTGATTGACCCTTATGCTGACCTACAAAGCAGGCAAACAAACTCAATCGGGATGAATTCCGCGGTTTAACTGGCAGAAGCTTACCGCCATCAGTGATCTTTATGATCGTGTAAATTCCATATGCATTTGGCTATACCTACCAATCATCAGTGGCAGTTCTATTTGCGATCTACGATCCACGCGAATATGTTTGTTTTCTTTGAAAAATTATGACGTTTCGGTTAACCATCGCCTCGTCGGCAGTGTCCGGTCCGTGAGTTCACGTTAGCTAAATTACTCTCGTACAGTTTTATTGCGATCGACAGTTGGATAATTGATGAGCTCAAATTTGGCTGCTTTCTACCGAGTGCTCAGTCGAAGATAATTTGTTTACTTTTCGACGGATGATGATGGGAACATGTTCATTCACTAGCCGCCACTAAGTGAATCAGGTTAGAATAACTTCCTTTGTGGTGTTTAGGAATTGTTTGATTGAGGTTGATTTCGGTTTTGAGAAGGGTGTTTTGAACAGTTGCTGACAGCAGTAGCGAACAAAATCGGTAATAAGACGGACAGTGCCTTCAAATGGAATAGCCGCCAGTGTCTGTTTTTATCACTTACTATCGTACGCAATGAAAAGCATTTCGAGTCAGTGTTCATGATTTTATTTGTTTTGAAAATCTCAGATGTCAAATTCAAGGGCGATGAACAAATCAACTGATTATTTTGAATAGTGTCAATCATAGAGTCTTACCATAGACTAACTCTAAGACCAGTAGGTCCCGAACAAACAGAATTTTTTTCTTGACTCAGTCAGTACTAGCACATCGATTCCAAGATCGGTCCCAAGCTTAATAATGCGCCCCTGATAATGAACTCACACGAACACACTCTCAAATATTCTGTCAAAATAACACAGCAGAGTCAAAATAACATCAGCAAATAAAGGCGCAAATATGAACAGCAAGGTGCTGGCTACAAGGTGTACTTTTGACCAAGAGGTTCAACAACAGTGAACCAATCTCAAATCGCATATTGATTGTTGGTCTTACTGCCCTCTGTTATCTTAATTACAACTTGTAGAAATGAATCTGAGCCTAAAAAATACGCATCATCTTCTACATCAAAAGTAATAAATATAGTTTTTTTCATTTGATACCCAAAATCATACCCATCTAGAATTTGAATATTGATATTGACAACAGCACAGGCAATAATGAACATCCATCGACAAATGAGTAAAACCAAATAATGACTTCGAAACTCAGCGGTTGCCCTGGTCAAGAGAAACCCAACAATCAATATATTTGAAATTGGTTTACTGTTGTAGAACTCCTACACAGTTAAAAAATGAAAAATAATGTAATTTTATTCGTTGTCTAATGCACATAAAGCGAAAGCTAGGTTTTGCAGAAATTAATGGGATATTTCATGTAAATTTAAGCCAGATAACGCCTGAATCTAGTCTGTTGTGTGAAAAATTGCAAACATTGTTGTATGGCACATGCAAGATTGCAAACAATTTCGTTGTTTACATTTCTTTTGACGTGAAATTAAACAAGTGGAAATGTTACGCGCCAGATTTAAATCATTATTCCTTTCTGTACTAGGTCCGAAGTACACCTTGCAGTCTGAACCTTGCAATACAATCTTGTGCTTTTCGGTACCTTTCGGTACTAGTATCTTTGTTTGTTTTGATTTGTTTCGTTATTTTGACAGAGCATCTGAGGGTGTGTTGGCGTGAGTTAAGTTATTAGGGGCGAATTAATGAACGCATACTACAGCGACATTTAGATCAAAGTTGTGCAAGATAGAAGGAAAGTCATTTAGAGGATAACGAACCATCATTCCTCTGCATGTGCCAGAAAGGGAAAAGTGATTAAACATAAAAAAACCTACACTCCTGTTTCGTTTTACTCAATTTTTTAGTACGATTTTATACTACCTCTTTTTCTTTCACAGAAATGTTAGTCAATTTTATGACTAGATCCACTTTTTACGAAAGTTGAGTAATATTTCAGTGAGAGAAAAATAGATAGTATGCAATTGTACTCAAAAATTGAGTACAACGAAATGGGAGTGTAATTAAGCTTGGGACCGGTGTGCTGGTATTTCCATAGCCAAAAAATACACGGCCAGCTGTTTTATCTCAGTGTCGACTCGTTTTTGGCTCACTTTTGTCATAAGTGGAGTCAGTCAAATTTGAATATATTTAGCTAGGATTGACAAGTCGACAAATCAAAAACGCCGAATCAAATCAGATGGATGTTTTTAAGATGTCGACTTGTCAATCCTAGTAACATTTGCTCAAATTTGAGTGACTCCAATTAAGACAAAAATTAGTCAAAAACGACTCAAAACTGAGTTAAAATAACTGGCCGTCTATATTCATTTTCTCCATGACCATCCAGCCGCTGAGAATGCTATCATTTCAAAATTTAAATTTTAAACGAAGGTTATTGGTCTGTACGTTAAGGTTGTATTAATTTTCAGGTCATTTGAGAGTAGATGAATTGATTTTTACCGGCACTGATAGCAGCTGTCTTATGGAAAATCAGTTACCATTATAATTGTTAACTTTACCACGTCTGCTATTTCAGTGTGAGTACCTCCCGCGATACTGCTTCACTGCGTGACGTGCGTGGCTCAACTTAAAAAGGGATTGGCAGTACCTCTAGACATAAACAAACCAATGAATAAAAAATGTAGAAAAATCTACAGCTTGGCAGCCATCTCGAAATCGTTCAGAAGCAAAACAAATGATTAAAGTTAGTGCTACCCAGTGTGAAATTGAATTCCATTTAATATTTATTGCTAGTTTATAAACTTCTGTGAATTTAACTTGAAGTTACCGGAATTCAGTACCTAAAACTAGCTTAAGCAACTAAATGTATGTAGAAGATCTAGTACGAGTAGTGAAATGAAGATCAATAATGCTATATTGTACTTAATCTAGACAGAAATGTGCAGGGAAAACTTGAGAACCTGAAAGCAATCCATGATTATACCATCCTTACTGCTCACCTACAGGTAAGAAACTTCGTAACTTCACTTACACAACTTACCTAGAAAAATTACTATAGACAGATTTAAAGCCTAAGCGGACATTTGACCAGTTAACAGTTGCGAGAGATAACCATAAAATTAGAAGCACTAGGAGGGTGTCCACAGTTAAATTGCACCATTGTCAATAAGCTGTTACATTTTGCCCTTTGGGTTGATTCCAACGGAATTTTGGGTGAAATGACCTCAGCGTGTATTGTTTACACTGCGCGAGTTTCATTGTGAAATGTGTCGTAGTTTCGAAAATGGAGTCGAAGGAACAGCAAGTGCACGAGAACATTTTGCACACGCACCTCGACAACCCACTTCTTTCCCACCGAGCCATCGGAAAGATGTCGAAAACTCACCAGTCTAAAGTGTCTCGTGTCATAAAACGTCTCGGGGAACGTTGAACTGTCGATCGGAAGAAGGTGAGTGGTAGAAAAAGTGTTCCGTGCTGTGCGAAGGATCACTAGCGAGTGGTTGCTGCCTTTAAATGCAAACCCAACTGTTCGGTTCGGGATGTCGCGAAAAAGCTGCACTTGACCAAATGTTTCGTGCAGAATGCCAAGAAACGAGCCAAGCTCCGATCATTAAAAGTTCAAAAAGCTCCAAACCGCAATGAAAAACACATTAGGACAGCTAAAACACGTGCGAGTAAGCTGTACACACAAATGTTGACGAAACCACACTGCTGCACCATGGATGATGAAACACACGTAAAAGCGGACTGCAAACAAATTCTCAGCAACCAGTATGTGACTGCGAAAGACAAGTTCGATTTTCCAGAGTCTCTCAGGAAACAGCAAGTCTCAAAGTTCCCCAAGAAATTTATGATTTGGCAGGGGTTTTGTTTGTGTGGAAAACGGAGCAAGCCTTTTGTAACAGCTTGAACTGTAAATTGTCAAGTATACATGAATGAATGCCTGAAAAAAACGACTGCTTTCGTTTCTCAAAACACACTACTCCAAGGATGTTCTGGAGTGGTACAAGACGAATGGTGTCAATTCCGTGCCGAAGGATCTTAATCCCACAAGCTCTTCAGAGTTGCGCTCAGTTGAAAAATATTGGGCTATAATGAAGCACGAGCTTCGTAAGCATCCTAATGTGGTCACAACAGAACTGGAAATGTTGAAGTCATGGTTGAAATGTCGGTTCAAGCGTTGTTCAAAATCTTATGCGTGGTATTAAGAAAAAAGTTCGGGCTTTTGGATTTGGTAAAGAAATACAGTGAAATAAAAATACCGAAACCAAGATTATACATTGCATTTTGTTTCGTGAATATTTCATGACATTCGGTTGAGAGACTTGTTTATGAGGACGAGTTTCAAGTGATGCAATTTAACTGTGTACACCCTTTATTAAGAGATTTGTTTTCACAGGAATTTTATAATTTATCTTCCACCGACGGAATAAATTTTTGGAATTTGGATTCTAATTGTTTTCTCTACGTAACAATAATCGTTACAAGAAACATCCGGAAATTCTAGAGAATAAAACCAATTTTTTAGAATTATTACGCCATCAAAAAACTGCCGATAGTTTATTTGTTTAATGTTCCTGACACGGGGTTCGATCCTGTGTTTTTAGGAAGAGCTGTTATTGAGTCCGTGGTTGATTTCACTTAGCCACATTGCCTCGTGATAAGTTACTTGATTAGTGTGCATGACGTTCTAACTCTCGACAACGATTAAATTTCTATTTTGGGATAAATTAATGATTCCCTTCCACCCCAGCAGGAACACCAATATTCATGAGTACGATCGAAGAGAAGCAGCGATTGGCTGGTCTTCACGAAATATATTTTGGGAACGTCCTTTATTTACGTCACGCAAAAAAATGACTTTTTATAACCCCCCTGTCACGTTTTTTGTATGGACCTACAATTTTATTTGTATGGATCGTCACGCTTTCCCAACCCCCTTACTGCGTGACATAATTTATGGACCTTCCCTAATGGATGCATTTTGTTAGATGATAAGCAATATGATTGTTTCATACAATTTACGAGACATTTTTTCTATATACAAAATTCATATTTACGAAACAAGTGAAAACTAATTTACGAAAATAAAGTTTCAGTGTACTTGGTGGATGTACACTATAGTTATTCTTAAAGAGACTCTTGACTACTAAAGCTGATTACACAACTTCAGATTAGAGGGAAATCAAGTCCATGACCCCCATCTGTCATGTCAATAATGAAACCATGAATAAGAACCATAAAATAAGATGAGAGTTCGTTTCATGATTTTTTTTTTCATGAAAACAGAAACGGATTTGTTTCCGTGTTCCCTGTGTCTTCTTCAAGTAGATATCAAATTCTCCTAATCTCTAACGGTTGCATGGACGTGATCAGGTGAGCGATCGAGGAGTGTCTTCATGAATATTACGACGTTTACGACGATTTGAAGCTTCAGTCATATAAACTGTGCAAGAATCACTACTTGAATGTCACCATGGAAGCATTCCGGTTGAAAAAAGCTAAGGTTCTCCAGATCAAAATCGAGCAGCATCACAACCACCAAAATGACCGGCAGTTGCTTCCTGCTGCTTCCAAAAATCGTGGAAGTATTTCAAGGAGTCATCATCCCGCTTCTGTCATGGTTTGGACTGGAATAACTCATTCCGGCAAAACCCCCTTTGATCTTCATGGACAAGGGGGTGAAAGTGACTCAAATGGTATATCAGAAGTAACTTACTGGCACAGCAGCTTTTTGGGCATTGCAGTATTTCGGCAAAAATGAATGCATTTTTCAGCAAGACTGGGCGTCGGCTCATGGAGCAAAAAAGACTATTAGTCTTTGCGAACGCATTTTCCCAAGCTATTCAACGAAATATGAATGGCCTTCTAACTCACCAGATTTGAATCCGAAGAATTATTTGGTATGGTACATCTTGGAACCAAGAGCCTGTAGGAAATCACTAGAACATCTAAAATCGTCTGTTTTAAAGATTTTTTTTTTTAAGACCGGATGGAAAATCTGCAACCAGACACCTTGACTCACTAAAAACCCACCCGTGCCTTAAGTTCTGGACCCTCCCCGGAACCACCTTTCGGTATTACTTCGGGGAGGGGGCTATTGTGCTTGTTATGGCTTTACTAGTTAGGTGGTCTCTGCGACCTGCCTTTGGTCGTTTCGCCATTTTTGTTGGAGTTCAAGGACGATCTAGGAAGCTGCTACGCATACCGCGTCCCAGATGTCCCGGTCTTGGCACATCCTCGGGACCAAATTATCCGGAGTCGTGTCGTGACCACTTACGGCCGCGCCGTCGAAGCGAGGACATGCGAAGAACACGTCTTTCATGATTTCCTCATTTCCCGCGCAATCGCTGCATGCGGAGGACTATGCATGCCCAGTGCCCATATTTGTGCAGGTATTGTCTAAAACAGCCGTGGCCTGACAATATCTGCGTTAAGTGGAAGTTCACTTCCACGTGTCGCCTACCAATCCACCCGGTTAATTTCGGGATTAGTAGATGGGTCCACCGACCTTTGGTGAAGTTGTTCCATTCCTTTTGCTACTTAACCATGGATGTGGCTCTAGAGGTCTTCCGAATACTTTTTGTTCCACGTTGTTCGAAGCACTCTACATCTTCTTTTATGACAATGCCAAATGGCATTATCCCCGCTAGGACACAGACCGCACGCGATACCTGTTCGGCGATGGCACTAACCACTCTTAGCCCAGCCAAAAAGCATTCTCTAGCTTACCCATGTTGCTCCTCGTACTAAAGGCGGTGATCCATACCGGCCCACTCGTACTTAGGCATGGACAGGGCGACACATGGCCAGGGAGCTTACGCCACTCCTCTTGCACCACCGAGCTATTCGACATCACTGCAGGATAATGCCGATATAGCCACAGAGGCTTTCAGCAGGCGCAATCGACGTGACCGATAAAGCGAAAGCTGACCGCTGATCATGACCCAGATACCTCAAAGACCTGTTCGATTCCTGCGGTTACCCGCACTGATCGTCGCACGTTGCTCCACCTTCGATTATTCACCACCGTGGCCTCAGTCTTATGGTGGCTAGCTCCAGTTGCCTGGAACTCGCATCCATCTCTCCACAATGTCAATGGAGTGCGAGGCCGTTAACTCGACCTCGTCGATGGATTCACCACACTACCTCCATGGTGATGTCGTCCGCGAACCCGACTAATCTCACCCTGCTCTGAACTCAGACCGCAGTGCGTCATCGTACATCGTGTTCCATAACACCGGACCCAGGATCGAACCTTGTGGACGCCTGCGGTGATCCGGACAACGCTTCTAGCCTGCCTATGTTGCAGGTTGGGCACGCGATTCTGGAAGTCCAGCGTATTGAAGCTCCACATTGCAAAAATGTATGCTGTACGTGTTGTAACGTTTACCCTGTGCTTGGAATAGGGTCTTGGGATGCCTAAGCCGTCGTTCCTCAACCTCTATACAGAAAAGAATCTGCACGGAAATATGAATTTTAATGTCGTAAAGCAATTATTTTAATGCAAGAGGCTAGCGATTTTTTTCGCATTCTGAAGGGAAATATTCAACGTAATCTGCAGGTAAGGAATGTGCAATCATAACATTGACGGAACACCATTTTACTAACATTCGACCATTTTTTTTGAACGTCCAACAACTTCACGTAAGAGACATTGAGGGGGCTGTATGTAGTAGTTAACAACCTAAGAAAAAAAATTCTCATGCATCGTGGGAACACTCCGAATTGTTCGCTTCCGCACGGCAACGTTGGAAATGTGCTACGGAAACCTCCATAACGCATTCTGTGGTGTTGGCACCGTCGGTGCTGTTTGCGTGCCTGGTGACGAACAGCGCAGAAAAAAGGACTCCGATATGGCCAGCCTGAGTGATTCAATTCTTCTTCCCGCAGCTGTCGACGGCGATGTTGGCGAGTAAGTCTTCCTTGTGTGTATATGTCTTATTGCCGGAGGAGGACATTCGAGGTCGATCTTGCTTTACGACGCATCTACCCGTGACGCGATGCTAGTGTTGATTTTCATAGCTTCAGATTTAAAGAGAAAAGCCGACGATGAGGGAGAAAATAGTACCGAGGAAGGTTTTCCTTCATTAGGTTCCATCTTCGAATTACTTTCGCTCTTTTTCCGAAGGAACCGATGGACAAGTTGTTGGCTAATTGAAGGGTGAGATGTTTTTTTCCTGGAAAGCGATGGAATTTTCGGACATTTGGAATTTGCGAAGGTCTTGTATTTCACTAGTGTCTATTTGCTGGTACTCACTTCTCTCCGGGCAATAGATATTGGTGATATTTGATAAAATTCTAGATAGACAGAAGGACCTCTTATGAACACTAAAAATAATCCAGCTGAAATTAATTCCTAGAAGAACGATGGTAGTTGATCGATGATTTATACATGGCCGTAGTACGGTAAGCATCCAGAATGTTTTTCATGTTAGGTGGTATATTGCGTTCTAGGGAGTCGTCGATGATTATGTTCCTTTGGGATGAACGATCCGTTTTTGTTTGTTTCGGTTTTTATCTATGGAGGGGGCGCCAAAATTAAATTGAGTTACATACAATAAGTATCAATAATGAGATACAATGAAAATAATTGTTTGCTTGGGTATGTACGAAGGAAGTTTTGGTTTAAGATCACCATGTTTAGTTATTTTATATTAAGAATTTAGAAAGAAATTAAGAATTAATGCCCCCTTCTGGATGAACCGTGGTGTGTTAAGAATTTTTCGGGGATGTTAACAGTTTTATGTTATAATAATCCACGTTAGAGACTAGAGAAGTTTTATTAAATATCACACAGATTGTGCCGAAGGGTCTCCGATTTTTTTCAAACTATGTTAAAGCCTAGAGTTTATGGATTTATGAAGGAAAAAAATCAGATTGCTAGTTTTATCGATAAACCGCGTTCATTCTAAATATCCCGAACTATAAGATAACTTGCTCAAAAATACAAAGAAGCAAGAAAAACCGTAAAAAACTATGTTCCTAAGCATGAAAAATCTTGAAAAAAAAATTCTTGTTCTCAAATTCCTAAGTGGAATTTCCACGATAGTTTCTTTTTCTCTTTCGAACGCTCGAAAAAATTTCATACCTGAACTCCATAAACTATTGTTTACTTGCTTGTAAGGGCCTACTCATAAACAGACTCGTTTTTGAAAATCCCAGACACCGCCCCCTCCCTCCTCGTGTACTTGCCACCATATTTTTTTAAAGTTTGTATGGAGCGTAGACTTTGGTCAGAACCCTGTCTCCCCCAGAAAAGTCTGCGTGAATTATGAATAGCCCCTAAGTACCTTTCCCACTTTACAGATTGTTATGAAATTTTACTAACGTAAACATTACACTCGTAACTAGTTTCTGTCAAGAGGCGACCCCGGCATAGTGGTTAACATCCATACCTCTCACGCCAAAGTCACGAGTTCGAATCTCACCCCCGGTCAAGTTATGAAAATACCCAAAAGGTACTTGAGAGACTACGACGGGAGATGAATCAGTCCAGGGCTGAACATCTCGATAATAAAGGAATAAAATAAATCATTGTTTCTGTCAAAATGTCATCAATTTGTGAACTTCTGTTTGTCTACACACTTAGAAATTATGAATTTTACACTAGCCGTTATTCATGTTTTTATAAAGTCTAAGACCGTAAAGAAAGATTTCATGTAAAATTATGTCTCCTGGAACTGACACATACGCAATTCGACGAAAGATTTGTTTGATTGAATTTATTTTCTCATCTCTTTCAACTCATTCTTATGTACTAAAGGACGATTGCATGTATCGGTCTCAGGGGACAGAAATTTACATGACATTTTGGTATCTGCCTGTCTGAACCTTATAGACTCGAAAACTACTGCTCCGGTCGGCGTGGAAGGGGTGTTTGGAGCTAGAAAAGGTTCTTATGATTTTAAGAGACTCCTCCCTCCTCTAAGAGAGGGGGGGGGGGGGGGCTCTTATACAAATGAAACTGAAAATTCGGCATAACTAGATAATTAATCAAGCAAATGAAGTTTTAGGAGGCAAAAAATGTTACTATGATGATTTCAGACACCCCCCCCTTCTCTACAAGGGGAGGCTAAAAAAAAAAGAAACTAGAGTATCTGCATAATTTAAAACTAATCAAGCAAACAGAACCAAATTTGGCATGTGGGATTTCCTGGAGGCAAAAAATGTTTCTAGGGTGGTTCGAGACCCCTTTTCTATCTAGAAGAGAGGGACTCTCATACATATGAAACTGAAATTTCTGCATAAGTCGAGAATTAATGAAGCCAATGGAACCAAATTTGGTAGGTGAGGATTTTTGAAACAACACATGTTTCTACTGTGGTTTGAGACCCCCCCCTCTCTCTCTCTCTCTCTCTCTCTCTCTATCTCTGGAAGGGGTTTTTTTTTTAAACAAAATTGCTTTTTAAATTAAGGCCAAACTCTCACCGAAAGTTCACCTGTTCAGATTTTGATAAAAATCCCGAAATCGCTGATAATTTCTGAGTGGGAAGTTGAATTATATACAGCACGTTCCTAATACAGACTTACAAAGATTTTATATTTTTTAAAAATCTGTTTATCTCTTTGTCAGCCACTTTACAGTATTCTGAAATCAATATCTGCCATTTTGGAATTAAATATGGCGATGGAAATGGGTTTTTGGTTTCAAGACATCGTAGTGAGACCAAAAATATCCATGATCTTTGTTCGACAACCTTTTCAACGTCGATGCTTGACTCTCTATATTCTACTCAACAGTTTCCTTAAGAACCCCTCCAAGTGTAATGGATCGCTTTTAAATTATGAAAAATTATTATTATTTTATTCATCTAGCTCTTGTGTCATTTACATTCCATTCTAACAATTTATTGGAAATCATTAATTACTGAAATTTTCACGAGGTCAGTATACTAAAGACTGTACTCGAAAAGGAAATGACACACAATCATCAGCGTGTAAATTTTTAACGTGTGGGTAAAAAATGATGAAATTTCTTGACTTAGACTAACTCAGAGTGTGATTTTTATATTGCAATTTTTTTATTACAATCTGCTGTTTCTGATGGCATCGGGAACAAGAGCAGATCCGCAAGAAAAAAACATTATGTGCGCTGTCGTGGAGACTTGACTGCCTCCCACAGATCTGCTCAAGCGTCGACTGAATCTTCTGATCCGTGATTTATTTGACGATTTGATGATTTCAATATGCTAAAATAATTCTTGTTGTTCGATTAGTTAGATTTTGTTGGTTTGTAGTATTTGTTCGGTAGCTCAATCATTCCACTTATAGTTTAATTATGTCTAACATGAATTGTGCTTAAATTGAATTGTACTAAAACTAGAATACTATGTAACTACTTTGCCTTAAAAATAATGAAAGTGATCTAAATCCACTACAATAGTTTACCTACGAAATACAATACAGACAGAATTATATACAACACAATCACTCTATTTAGATCCCGAACACATGTTTGTAACCAACCCAATTATCCATCAAAGCAAGCTTGAAAATACTGTAGAGCTAGTTACAAATCACCATCCGAGAAATACAGACGTGATCGGAAGAACGAGTCTTTTATTAAATCATCCGAAGGGTTTATTCGCCGTGTGTGTCCAATTCCAGCATAAGTTGCTTGTCTGCAGATTGGAAGACGTTTCTGAGGGCAATCCGTTTGGTGACGAGATTGTTAACCCTAGCGACATCGTGAAGACGATCGATCGGCTCTTGGCCCTATACGTTAGGGGAGAAAGGGGCGAGTCTAAAGCACAGTGAACGGTTAGTGGACGTATTAGTGCCGTGTACGTGAAATTGAACAACATCGTTCAATTTTACACCGATCAGTCGGTTATTATTTAATTCTATTGTGTCTTCTGGACCCAGAGGCCAGCAGGCCGTTTAGTAAAACCTTCGTATTGGCATTCCGGGCGTACCGCCTGAACATTGGTCCTTCGAGCCGGATACGAAGGACATTCCGGGGACCAGAAGGTGATTTGTGGCCACGTTTGTAAGATCCTAACGGAACGGTGTGAAAATGAAACGGTAGTCATTTTGCACGCGTAGATAGAGGCCACAGCATTGTTAAAATAGTTCGATTGTCAGCAGTTTGAAAAAGACATTGTTGTTGCCTATTATCCGAGCCTGGGTGGTGACCCTTTGCGAGATGATCGAACTGGAGTGACGCTGAAGTTGTGTGCTCAAGCCTATGAAAGCGAATAGAACAGTGACTGTTGGTGTTTCGTTCGGTATCCGCATAGTGCTTAAATCGGTCCGGTGATATCGATGAAATTAAGTGACATTGACTATTGACAATTGCACGAGTACGGGTGCTAAGTGATTCGTTATTCGAGTGGTGCTCGAATTTTCTTGGTGGTTACTACGCTCGCGTCGGGAAGGATTTCACGTTACGTTTCCGCGATCGGGACCCGCGACGGGAAGGAGATAATCGATCGATTCCGGGACGCGTCGGGAAGGAGTTTCGCTACGATACGGGAAGGAGTTATCACGTGCCGTCGCACCCACGTGCCGTCGCGTGTGCGAACCGTTTCTTTGTTATCACAGTCGTTCGGTTAACGACCTTATTGTGAAATGGCCACCAAGAAGGCAAAGGACAAAAATTGAGGGAGAAGTTTACGATCCGTCGGTCACTATTTTCTACGCTCGAAACCGTCGAGACGTTCGTAGAGAATTACGAGGAGGATCGCGATTTCCTCAAATTCCAGTGTGGTTGGAGCTTTTAGACCAAGCCTTCCATGACTGGTTAAAGGTTCAGTCTGAGATCGAAAAGCTGGACAATGGCGATGCTCCGTTGGTTAAACATCTTCAGGAACGACGGGAATTCGAGTCTCGGTACTGTGCAACTAAAGGCTGGCTGATGAACAGAAGATTGCTCGACTTGAACTCCACGCTTAACGTACAAAATGTTGCCCAGCAACATCCGAGTAGTTTCCACCTACGTCTACCGAAAATAGATTTGCCGAAGTTTAACGGCGATTATTCACGGTGGCTCGGCTTTCGTGACACCTTTAAGTCGATGGTTCACGAAGTTCCGGAAATTCCGCTGGTGGCAAAATTGCAGTTTCTATTGCAATCGTTAGAAGGTGAGGCTCGTATGCCTTACGAAACGGTAGATATAGTGGCAGCAAACTACGCCACCACCTGGGAGGCCCTTCTCAAGCGTTATGATAACAAGCGCTTTCTCAAAAAGCAGTTGTACCGTACGCTGCATGATCTCACCCCAATGCGGAAGGAATCTGCTCAAGATCTACATAGTCTTGTAGATGAATTTCAGCGCCACGTCAAGGCGCTGGCAAAGCTAGGTGAATTAGTTGAAACGTGGGACATCCCATTGGTATGTATGCTGTCGTACAAAATGGATACTGCTACCCTGAGAGCCTGGGAAGAGTATGCTACTACTTCAGAGAACGTCGGGTATGAATCATGCATCGAGTTCTTGTATCAACGGGTTCGGATTCTGCAAACGGTTTCACTAGAGATTCACCAACGGAATCAGTCAGCACCGGTCAAGGTGGCCGGTCACCAGTCCTTCAACAAGAAGCTGCCATCTTCGAAAGCGGTTGCCAATACCGCCACTACAAGTTCACAATCAAATCACCAAGCTGCATTTCATGCTCTGAAAGGCATTTATTATTTCAGTGCCCAACCTTCCGAGGAATGACCGTTGCACAACGTCGAGAATTAATCTCCCAGAAGCGACTGTGTTGGAATTGCTTCAAGTCGTCGCACATCGCTCGGACCTGCGATTCAAAGTATACGTGTCGTCATTGCCATGAACGACATCACACGCTTTTGCACAAATCCACATCCAACTCAGCGGCTCAACCAACGGTACAACATTCAAGTTCAGCCAATCCGTCTTCAGAGGTGAGTGTGCCCGCCCATGGCAGTTCTCCAACAGCTGTTTTCCTGTCAACAGTTACAGTCTGGATCGAGGATCGATTCGGAAAACCACACTCCGCTCGTGCCTTAATCGACTCTGGCTCTCAGTCGAATTTTATCTCGAAGAAGCTGACTCGTCGTTTATGTCTTCAGTCAGAAAGAGTGAGTGTCCCCATCACCGGTATCGGGGAGGCAACGGTAACGGTTACACAATCCGTCGTTTCCACCATCCACTCCAAGAACAACGAATTTTCCAGTAAATTGGAATTCTTGGTGTTACCGAAGCCGACCGCAGAGCTTCCTACTACAAATGTTGACATATCCATGTGGAAACTTCCTCCGAACGTAAAATTAGCCGATCCCACATTCAACGTTTCGGGCCCCATTGACCTGTTGCTCGGTATCGAGCAATTCCACGAGTATGTGAAGAATGGTCGAATAATCCTCGGTGAAGGATCTCCAGTGCTTTTCGAGACGGTCTTCGGGTGGGCTGTCATTGGCCGATGGTACGGCACGCTTCCACCCACATCTCCGGTTTGCCATGTCGCAACCACACGTAACCTAGAATCCATATTGGAACGGTTCTGGGAGCTAGAATCCGTAGACCCTGGGCGTAAGTATTCTGCGAAGGAAACAGCATGCGAGCAGCTGTATCAAGCTACCACGACTAGAAATGCAGATGGAAGGTATGTAGTATCGCTGCCCAGATTACAGGACTCCAACATGCAGCTCGGTGAATCCCGATCCATTGCCGAAAGACGTCTGCGATGCTTGGAACGTAGACTTGACCGAGACGAATCAGTAAAGGTAGCCTACCATAAATTCATGGCCGAGTACCTTCGACTTGGCCATATGCAGCGACTCAATGATCCAGTAGACGATTCTGCGTACCATTATTACATACCACATCATCCTGTTTTTAAAGCCAATAGTACTACGACCAAGGTACGGGTCGTTTTCGATGCCTCGTGCCGTACATCGTCTGGAAATTCATTAAACGATCTCCTAATCGTCGGCCCGGTTGTGCAAGAGGATCTACAATCAATTAAAATTCGATTCCGGACCAAACCGATCGGAGTTGTGGCGGACGTCGAAAAGATGTACCGCCAGATAGAAGTTCGACAAATCGACCGGACCACTCAGCCGAATTCTCTTCCGAGACGAACCAACGGACCCAATCTCAACGTATGAACTTCAGACCGTCACCTACGGTACGTCCTCTGCACCATTCCTCGCCACACGAACCCTCGTACAGCTCGCCAGCGATGAAGGTGAGAACTACCCAATTGCCAAAAGGGCCGTGGTTGAAGATTTTTATGTTGACGACCTCATCAGCGGTGCAGATAGTCCCGAACAAGCCATTAAACTTCGTCGTCAGCTCAGTGCAATGTTGCAAGCCGGTGGTTTTCCATTGAGGAAATGGGCCTCAAACAGCTCGGCAGTTTTGACCGAAATACCTCCGGATGATCTGGCTATCCAGCCGTTCTATGAATTCTCCGACGAGCAGTCGGTAACCACACTCGGACTCATCTGGGAACCAAAATCCGATACTCTACGGTTCCAAATCCAGCTCCCAACTCCTGCCGCTATCCTCAACCGAAGAAATATCCTTTCTTACATCGCTCAGATCTATGATCCTCTGGGCCTCGCTGGTCCGGTTGTTTCCAGTGCAAAGCAGTTTATGCAACGTCTATGGGCGTTGACCACCTCCGATGGGAAACCATACGATTGGGACGACCCACTTCCTCCGAAGCTGCAAAACGACTGGAAGGTGGTCCATCACCAACTGAATTTATTGGGAGATGTAAGAGTTCCTCGATTCGTCTCGGTGGCCGGGGCAACCGACACTCAACTACACTTTTTTCGGACGCCTCCGAAAAGGCCTACGGTACATGCGTGTACATGCGTTCCGAAGACGAACACCAGAACGTGGTTGTACACCTTCTAGCAGCGAAGTCAAGAGTGACTCCTTTGAAGACTCGTCATTCTATTGCGCGCTTGGAACTGTAGCGCTGCCGTGCTATCTACGGAACTCTATGAAAAGGTAATTGCATCCCTCAAAGTCGAATATCCAATATTTTTCTGGTCAGATTCTACGACGGTATTACAATGGCTGAAGTCACCACCAACCAGCTGGAAGACATTTGTGGGCAATCGAGTGTCCAAAATCCAGGAGTCAACAATTGGACATCCTTGGAAGCATGTTCCCGGAAAGGACAACCCGGCCGATGATATCTCCCGTGGCCTTACACCTGCCGAGCTGCTCCAGCAAGAGCGATGGTGGACTGGGCCTGCTTGGCTCAAACGAAGTAAGGACTATTGGCCTAACCAACCTTTGACTTATTATCATCCTCCAAGGTTTTTGACGAAGAACGCAAGGTGTGTCTCAGTCTCAGTTGCACCTCCCAAAGATTCTATGTGCGAGCGTTTATTCAATCGGTTTTCTTCATACACCAAATTGCGGAGATCTATGGCGTACTTTCTTCGGTACATGCGTGCGTTGCATGCATCAGCAGTCAAGAACTATCCTGATGGAGCTTGTGCAGCATCTGCGCCGATTCTATGCAGAACCATCTACATACCTCACTGCTCTCGATCTTCAAAGGGCTGAACTCGTTCTGTGTCGGCTTTCCCAGCATGAAACGTTCCCGGTAGAACTGAAAGCACTGCACAGAGGACAATCGGTCGATAAATCATCTCCACTGAAACTCGTCAGTCCAACAACTTCAAAGGATGGCCTCATCAGGGTCGGTGGTCGGCTTCAATATTCCAGTGCATCGGACGAGATGAAACACCCGATTATTATATCAAGCAAACATCGATTGGCTCATTTGTTAGCCATTCATTATCATCAAACATTAATGCACGCAGGCCCTCAGCTCATGATGAGTTCCATAAAACAGAAATTTTGGTTAATTCGTGGCAGAGATCTACTTCGTCAAGTGTATCATCAATGTCACACCTGTTTCCGTCGACGACCGACATTGATTCATCAAACTACAGCAGACTTGCCGAGTTCCAGAGTAACACCGTCAAGGCCGTTTTCAATCTCAGGCGTAGACTATTGTGGCCCTATTCTCCTGCGTGGTTCACACCGTAGAGCAGGACCCATCAAGGCATACGTGGCAGTGTTTGTGTGCTTTTCGACACGTTCTGTACATTTGGAGCTCGTAAGCAACCTGTCCACAGCAGCATTCCTGGCAGCTCTAAAACGGTTTGTTGCGCGTCGTGGCAAGGTCTGCCAACTCCACTCAGACAATGCTACAAACTTCAGAGGTGCTGCAAACGAAATGCATCAGCTCTATAAGTTGCTGAAAACCGACAACAGCAGCCGAAAGCTGATTTTCGACTGGTGTGCAAATGCTGAAATCAGCTGGAAATTCATTCCACCACGCGCCCCCCACTTTGGAGGCTTGTGGGAGGCGGCAGTGAAATCCGCAAAAAATCACCTCCTGAAGGAGGTGGGTAATACCATCGTCACCCAAGAAGAGATGTTGACACTCCTCGCCCAGGTCGAGATGTGCCTGAACTCCCGGCCCATCGTCGAAATGTCCAATGACCCGACGGATCTGGAGGCACTCACTCCGGGCCACTTCCTGGTCGGCACGAACCTGCAATCCATCCCAGAACCCGACTATAAGCAAACACCGGACAATAGACTAAACCGTTGGCAACTAATGCAGAAACGGTTCCAGGCAATATGGAAGCGCTGGAGCACAGAATACCTGCAGCAACTTCAAGCTCGTTCAACGAAGGGCATCAAATCACCTGTCGACATCCAAGTCGGCCGACTGGTCATCGTGGTGGCTGACGACAACGTTCCTCCCGCACAGTGGACGTTGGGCCGCATTGGCAGTTATTCATCCTATCAAGATGGTATCGTGAGGGTCGTCA
>JASCZW010003287.1:0-52163 GCA_034211315.2 Aedes japonicus | reverse complement strand
TATGGGTGTAGCCATCATCCACCCTCCAATTGCCAAGCAGCCCAGGACTACTAAATGTTACATCGATGACCGATTTCGCCCCGTTTCTATGCTAGGTACTCTTGGTACCCACTTTGGCTAGGTCTACACTGAGCCTAGCCAAGGCCTCCAGAAGAATCTGGCCCCTGGGGTTGGTAAGGCGGCTCCCCACTCGAGTGCCCAGGCGTTGAAGTCCCCGCTATTATTAACGGGCTTAGGCCAGTTAGCTCAGTTTTCATACGATCGAACATGTTAGAAAACTGTTCAATCGACCATCTTGGCGGTGCGTAGCAGCTGCAGATGAACACTCCATTCACTTTTACAACCACGAAGCCTTCGTTTGTGGTAAGCACAACCTTCTTAACCGAGTACTTGCCCGTCGTCCACAATGCCTCCATATTGGACCTTTCCACAAACCAGTTTCCGTTGTCGGCTGGGATGCGGTATGGGTCGGAAATTATGGCGATATCCGATACCGACTCGCAAACTGTCTGACACAGCAGTTGCTGTGCGGCCTGAAAATGGTTAAAGTTTAGTTGAGTTAGCTGCATTATGGTTGACCCCTCCCCTCATGTCGTGCTTATCGTCCGGTTTCCCGGCGCATATCAAGCATTTGGGGGAACTTTGCAATCCCGTGCCCAGTGGCTGAGTGCTGCCACACCTTCTGCCCATTTTACTCCGATCTGGGCCTTTGCACTCCCAGGACATGTGCCCGCTCTCTAGGCATCTAAATCATGCCTTCGGCAGCTGGTGTAGGCTTAGTGGGCATATGGACCATTCCCCCTTCTCCTTCCCCACTTTCAACACCACATCGACCTCGACCATGCACTGTTCCTTCAGTGAAGTGGAGATCTCGTGTACCTCGGTGATCTCATCTAGGTCTACATGTATCACTGCGAGACGAGGGCGCACCTCCACACCTTCACCTAAGACCTGTCTTGCCAGGTCTCTAGAACCCTAGTAGTACACTAGTTGCCATTCGGTTGAGATAACATAGATATAACTCGCTAAGTTGTATACAACTAATTTTGATCGTATTGTGCTTGAGAAGCTGGACCCTTTAGCGTTGTTGCCTTCTTCAGCTCCAGGAGCATCTCGCCGGTGCGAGTACGGCGTATACTCCACACGTCGGCACCTAGGCCTGCCAATTTAGCGTCCCAGAGCATCGTTTTCAAGACCTCCGAGTACTTAGACCCCTCGGTCTTGACGATAAGAGCCTCTCCGCGGTTACGCTTGCGGTTGCCCACCTGTCACTTATATGTTTTTCTTTTGTCCTATTATCCTTTTTCTGGACCTTATTCCAGTGGCTTTCCTTGCTACGTCTGCTTAGCGTCTGTTTCTGTGCTAGTTATGATTGTTGTCGTTGGAGCCCAACCGCTCTGACCCCTTTCGGCGATTGAGACAACACGCGAGCTGGATGTCACGCTTTTAGCGCTGGGGCCTCTGTCTTTGTGGCCAGCCGAAGCTGGTCGTGAGGATGGATCCTCTGACCCCACCGCTACGTTCGCGTAGGCTCGCTTTCCTACTTGGCTGCCGACACTATACGCTTTTTAGAAGCGCCAAGTACCGTTTCGCCCGGGACTGCCTAGCCCGTTGGTGGACTCTCCGACTGAGACTGAGATGCTTACGTCTGGGTCTGCTTCGAGAGTATATCCCTCGCCCTTTCGGTGGCTGCAAGCCGTGTCAACTCTTTGGCACTTTGCTCAGCTAGGAGCTTGGCCTCCAGCTCTTCCCTCTCCTTGCATGAAGCCTGCACTTTCATGCGTAGCCTAAGAAGGCTAATTTAGGGGTCCTTCGCAACGTGAAGTCGATAATCGCGTTCAATTGCTCTGACATCTCCATCACTTTAGGAAGGGTTTCCCGCATCCTATCCATGGCCCGGCCACGCCTTGCTTGGTGACACCTGCCTCCAATGACGTAGCACTACCGCACGTGTCGCTTACGCCCGATCTCACCGTTTTACGCAGTTGGGACCTCACTAGGCCGCCTTTAGAGAACGGATTTGCTTTCTCCTGGGGTTTCTTCGTTTCCTGGACGGTCTGAAAGAATTCAACTGTACCAGTTTCAGAATACCTTTTCAGAACATCTTAAATAGTACTGGATCAAACTCCTTACGCTCGGAATTGGCGATATGTAAAGTTCTGTCCGGAATCACCTATTGTGTTGCAGCGGCACGGGAAGTGACCGCTGAAAGCATTCTTTTACAGCGGTTTGTTCGCCTAGGCGCCCACTTTGTGTGGTATAAATTTGAACCAGAACGTTTAAGCAAAGTTTCGTCATCAAAACTAGAGCTCGGAAATTGTAACAGCAGGTTTTGACGAGGTATCAAGGATGCCTGCTCATCGAAAATAAACCCTACGTCAAAATGGATTTCGGACAGCTTCCTGGCCAAAAACTTTACATGGCGGCGTCACGAGGAGATGTTCCTGCAAAGTTTAAGTTTGCTTTTATGGACAGATTTGCCAAAAAACTGGTGATTTGGCAAGGGATATGCAGCTGCGGAGCAAAGACCAAAGTGTTCGTGATGAATAAGACGATGGACTTGAAGCTGTACAAGGAAAAATGCCTCAAAAACCACGTACTACCTTTAATTAAAGCTCATAAAGGTCTCGTAAGGTTTGGCCAGATTTGGCGAGGTTGGTACCCACTTTGGCTAGGTCTACACTGAGCCTAGCCAAGGCCTCCAGAAGAATCTGGCCCCTGGGGTTGGTAAGGCGGCTCCCCACTCAAGTGCCCAGGCGTTTAAGTCCCCCGCTATTATTAACGGGCTTAGGCCAGTTAGCTCAGTTTTCATACGATCGAACATGTTAGAAAACTGTTCAATCGACCATCTTGGCAGTGCGTAGCAGCTGCAGATGAACACTCCATTCACTTTTACAACCACGAAGCCTTCGTTTGTGGTGTAAGCACAACCTTCTTAACCGAGTACTTGCCCGTCGTCCACAATGCCTCCATATTGGACCTTTCCACAAACCAGTTTCCGTTGTCGGCTGGGATGCGGTATGGGTCGGAAATTATGGCGATATCCGATACCGACTCGCAAACTGTCTGACACAGCAGTTGCTGTGCGGCCTGACAATGGTTAAAGTTTAGTTGAGTTAGCTGCATTATGGTTGACCCCCCTCCCCTCATGTCGTGCTTATCGTCCGGTTTCCGGCGCACATCAAGCATTTGGGGGGAACTTTGCAATCCCGTGCCTAGTGGCTAGTGCTGCCACACCTTCTGCCTTCTGACGATGGACTTGAAGCTGTACAAGGAAAAATGCCTCAAAAACCACGTACTACCTTTAATTAAAGCCTATAAAGGTCCCGTGAAGGTTTGGCCAGATTTGGCGAGTTGCCACTACCGCCGGGAAGTCATCCAGTGGTACCGCGATAATAACGTAGATTTCATCGAATAAAACATAAATCCACCCAACAGTCCGCAGTTCCGGCCCATCGAGAGATTTCGGGCAATAATGAAGCGGAAGCTTAAGAAAAGTGGAAAAACGGCTTGGGATGCGACTCAGATGGCCAATATGTGGATCAAATTTGCCCAGGAAGTTTACTCCGGAGGTGTGCAGGGTTTGATGGGAGGAATAAAGAAGAAAGTGCGAATATTCATTAGAAACGAAGAGAAATAATTTGTATTGATATTTTTCTCAAAGAACAGTGAATCAACTTTGTCTTGATGTATTAAACTTATTTGTACGTCAATCCGTTAGGGAGATACAGATGATTTCACTA
Source organism: Aedes japonicus (assembly GCA_034211315.2). Classification (NCBI taxonomy): domain Eukaryota; kingdom Metazoa; phylum Arthropoda; class Insecta; order Diptera; family Culicidae; genus Aedes; species Aedes japonicus. The sequence goes on along the minus strand of JASCZW010003287.1, from coordinate 48,420 downwards.
TTTCGGATTCTAAATGGACATAGCTTTAGTAGTTTTGCACCCATTCGTGGTATTTTGATAAAACTGGACGTTTTGCGCACATTATCCTTTCATTTCATTCCATTATTATGATAAGTTATGTGAGTGCATGTTGAATGTGTTTTGATTACTAATACTCAGTTTTATTAAACTTACGTATTTGGAATAAAATACAGTGCAAAAAATATTCCAACTTACGTATGTGACTGTATTTGGTATACAGTGTACAAAATTCATTCTAGCGAACAAAATTAGTCAGTATTGAATACGTAATGTATTATCTGATAACACCTGATATCAAAATGATTGCTGGAATAACAGAGGTGGTAACCTACATATATGATATAAGTATGTTATTTTGATAATAGAACAGCGGCAAATGTCAGAATATAAATAAATGAATCATTATGCATATAGGGTAGGAGGGAACAACGGTTCAATCAGGGGTGACTGTTTTGATCAGTTGTTATGAAATAGGTCTAAAGCTCCTACATTGTCTAAACTATTTAACTGTTAATGATTTGAACATAAGCTCTATTTATCGGGCTAATGAATCGATGTAGAAATCATGATTGATAACCAATTTATTGCTGCCATTTTGAAAATTTAAAATACATCATCTAGAAATCCATCAGTGTCCTACCTGCTGAAGAAGTTCTCTCAAATTTTGTCTTTGTGTAAATTGTTTTTGGTCGGAATGGTTTTTGGAAATAATGTCTTCATCAGCTCCTTTTCACATCTTTGCTTGTTGCCAGAATGCGATGTTTATTTACTTAAAATGATCTTTATATCTTGTATGTGTTGATGGTTAACAAGTTCGTAAGGTATAAGTGATCTTTGATTATATTATCCATCATCTGGCACTTTCATATGCAATAAAAAAAATGTTTCGTAGGTGTCCAATAATACTCAACGATAAATAAGGCTTCGCTGTTGAGCGACAGCTATGGCATCACTGTTGCTTTCGAGAGAGCCCATGTTTCCTCTCTTCTTCACGTCTTCTTTGCCTATAGCGCTCCGGTTTTTGTTACGAGAAGCCTGCTGTCTTTTACATTTTTTAACGACGCATCCCGGTTGTCGTCAAAGCAGGGATGCCAGATATGTTTTTCAAATATCTGTGATAAAAATTTGAAATGTCTGGGAATGTCTATAAAAGTCTGTATTTTTTTTACAAAATTGATATTCTTTCAACGAAAAAACGTTATAAGAGTGCGATTTATGCCATTTCCGTTATATGTGTAATTATGTAAACATTTCTGCATGTATTTAAAGTGGCACTGAAGCTTGAAGCTTTCGCATAGATGACACAGTTTCCAAAAAAATCCCCTGTACGGTTCTTTCCAGTTTTGTACTTTAAAATAAAAGTTTAGTTTTCATTTGATAAATTCAACAGACTTTTTATTGGTTTAAAATTTCAATGATTAAAACTGTCAATTTTCCGTTAAATAAATTACAAAGTTGAATTCATTTTGTTTTATTTCATTAGTAAAAAAGAACTACAATGACATTAAAAAGGATTTTTTTTGTAAACTAAGTCGAGGGGCTGTCATTTTCGATTTAAACATATGTGTTTCATTGGTATGGGAGACCCCCCTTTCAAGGAAGAGAGCGGTCTCTTACTATCATTAACTTCCCCTGTTCCAAAAACCTCTCCATATAAAATTTCACTCTGCTCGGTTCAGTGGTTTTCGAGTCTATAAGGTTCAGACAGACAGACAGACAGACAGAAATTTGTTTTTATATACATAAAAGATTCTCTGAGCTTTGGAAGCATCCTCCAAAACTTCGGGGATATATTGATACACTTCTTGAATTTTTTGTACTTCTCAGCTAAACTTCGAGGAAATGTCCTTACTGATCAAATCTTCCAAACAAGATCAGATGGAAAGTAAGGAATTTTTATTCCTGCATGAGTGTGTGTCCTCATAGTAAGATGTGAACAGTAGGATAGATGTTTTTACCTTATTTTAATATGGTGTCATGAGTGATGAACATAATTATGGTCATATGAATTACTTTTGTTTAGACTGATTGTTCAATTAGTCAGTGAACACATTTCCAGAAACATTTGGTAAGTTTTTTTCCGAACATAGTTACTTAGTAAACTTCTGATGCCCCATCCTGAAAATCAAGGAAAATTTTTACAAAACTTTGAGAAAGTACTCTCCAGAATTTCTTGGAAAATCTTCTTAGAGTTGTTAGAAGTTTCTTCCTGAACCTCTGAGAAGTTCTTTTCTGAATTTCCGAGATGTTCTCTTCTGAACTTTAGGGGAGTATTCTCCTGAACTTCGGGGAAGTTTGTTCCTGAATTTCTGAGAAACTCCTGCGTAAACTACTAGAAAGTTCCCCCTACACTGCTGGAGAGTAGATGATTTTATCAAAAGTATCTACTTCTGGGATTTCCTGAACTTAAAGAAGTTTTCATTCTCAAATGATGGGATGTTCGATTCAAAACTTTAGGGAAGTTCTTAGGCACTTCTGGATAGTTCCAACAAAACTTTTGGTCTCTTGTCCTGAAGTCCTCTTGTAAATTTTTGAGGAGTTCTTTACTGATTTTTTTTAAAGTTGGTAAGTTTCTTCCTTAAATTCGGGTAAGTTTTTTCCTCAGCTTATCCTTTCCAAACTTCTGATTGGTCCCACCCTGAAATGCGAGGAAATTTTTATTGAAACTTTGGGAAAGCCGTCTGCCAAATTTCTAGGCAAATTCCCTAAAGTTGATTCTTGAAGTTTCATCCTGGACTTCTGACCTTTTGGGAAGTTTTCCAGAACTTTGAAGAAGGTTGTTCCGGAACTATTGGAAAATTGGTGCTCAAATTAGAAGGAAGTACCCCCAATGCTCCTGGATTGTTTCATTCTGTTCTCTCTAAGCAATTTTGAGAAATCCTTATTCTGAAATTTGAAAATGTTCTTCTCTGAGCTTTGGAAACGCTGCCTTGCACTTCCCGAAGAATTTTTTTCCTGAATTTTCGAGAAATTATAGGTAGTGCGCTTTCTGGTTAATTGCCGTCTGAAATTTGGGTATATTTTTTTCTGAACTTCTGGGAAATTCAAACTTGAATTTCAAAGAAGAACTCCAGAAGCTCTGAAAAATTCCTAGAAGTCCTCTTTCCTGAAGCTCTGATAAGTCCTCTCCTGATTCTTGGGGAAGTTCTGTCTTGAGATTCTGGTAAGTATGATCTTGAACTTCGGTAATGTTCGGTCCTGAATTTTTGAAGGATCTTCTTGCTTGATTTTCCTTTTTTTCAATGCTTCTGAGAAGTTTCTACTTGACCACTGGAGAAGTATTTTTTTTCGAGGAAGTTTCTTTCTCGGGAATGATCTTCCCGAAGCTTTGGGAAGTCTACTTCTAAACTTTCCAGGATGTGCCATAAATTCTGTCTTTTCTTTCTATACTTTTAGAAACATAGGACTAATTCAAGGATTTACTGAAATGATGCGTATATAAGCACTTTGGACAAATTTAGAGTTTTAAGATTTATTTCAATAACTCATAACTTTTACTCTTGTTCTGTCTTTGAGTGGAAACCGACTGGGCTTTAGAGAAAATGTTAGGATCACAAAAGTAATAGTATTCAAACGAGAGAATAACATTTACTTTTTGTTATTCCGACCCAAGGCGTATTGGTGGTCCAAATAACTCGCGCTCCTAGTCAATATCCTACCACGTTTGCTAAGCATTAGTATGCTGGCATCACGCGAAAAGCCTCTGGCAATGCCCATATTAATGTTTGAAAATTGGATTTATCCTTCTTATCAACATGCAACCCTAGGAGTGGACCGCAATTTCTGCTAGAATCACAGATATGAAGAGAAAGTTTTGATATGTCCGTAAGAGCACGGCGGGTTGTGAAATTGAATAGAAGTAGTTGAAATTCAGCGTAAGTCATGTTTAAAAGGCGGCATCCGATCAAGCAGACAATCTCTTGTCTAGCTACCACATTGCGTGGTAGGCAAGGTGGAAGGGAACCCATGACAACTTCAAACTAACAATCTCCTATATAGTTTTAACAGTATGTCAGATGGTAAAAGGCCAATTAACAATACGTTGAATGTTATGATAAGTTACCATAAAAAATGCCAATTTTCACGAACATAATTTCTGCTGTACTCTATGCCAAAAAGTTGGCCCACCGCTTTCTTTTCTTTAAGGATTTCTACTTAAAATGATACCTACGATATTTTAAAATATTTCAACACAGCTTTTACTGTTCAAATCCTCATACGTTTTAAATCTGAACTTCAGAGAATACCTTGATTCGAAATTTAAAAAAATATTTCAAATATCTGTAAAAGTCTGCCACCTAAATAAAATGTCTGCTAAATGTCTGCAACGTTAAAAAAGTCTGCAACAATAATGAAAAGTCTGCAAATTTACAGACATGTCTCATGAACTTGGCATCCCTGCTTCAAAGTCGCATTGTCAAACATTTCCGTGAGCGTAAATGAAAGAAGAAATACACATTTCTCCAGTCTAAAGATCAATGACAAACTAAAAGTTCGGTGGTGTACATCTGTCTGATAACCTGTCAGTAGACGAGTTGGTGTACGTAGCAATCGCCATGTTTTGGTTGATTGTTTTCGAGAACGGATGGGTAAAACGAAGGAGCGGGTTGAGGAAATTGACGTTTGCAGCAAATCGTGAACTGGCCTATTTCTTTTCGCCTTCGCACACATGCACGGAATCGCACTTATACAATGGTGTTCGTTTATATACAAATTGCGGAGCTGAGGAAAACATTTTCTTGATCGGAGAGCAATCCGGATGCTCCTAATAAGTCCCTTTAATTGGGAACTTTATTCCATGTCGATGGAATTTTTTGAGTCTAATGCTTGTTTCTGAAGGTATGATCCGATAGATCAGAAATAAGCAGAGGGAGTAACGTTTGAATATTGGCAGTTCTTATTATAGACTATCTACAGCTTCCTCAAATGGCCCAGGTGCTGAATAAACTGCTTAAACCCCGTTCTGTACTATACATATCTTTAAAATGAGGGGTCTTTTGAAATGCGTCAAGTACAAGTCGACCAAATTTTTATAACAGCACTCTGCATAAGTGCACAGACAAATATGAAATCCACGTTTTCCAATGCATTTTAAATCATTCAATGCGAATTTGATGCCAATTCAATAATAATTACCAACACAAGTTTATTCTACTGACTCAATCCATTAAGCCGCGTGCAATATGGTTTCGTCGTGTTTGCTGACGATGACTATGACTCTGCAGCACGTTGATAATAAAGATGTTACAAATTCTCACGAGGCCCCGCTGCCTTCGATGATGTCGCAAACAAGACCCACTCGTTACTCTTGCGAATGTACAAAAGCGAATAAAAATTGCAACATGACACCGGTAATGACAGAACGTGCAGCAGGGTTCTTATAACCTCCCCTCCTGCAGGATCAAGCTATTCAGTGCTTTGGCCAAAAAGCACTTGTTTATGGAGGGATCGTGACACCGGCGAATAACAAACGTTTAATAGCGATTGCCTCGAAGCAATGTTGTCCAAAGATACAAATGTAGTTCGGTTTCGGATTCAGGGGGTTGGCTTGGGGTGAGTGTCACCGATTCTACCGAAACAGCCGACGTCGCAGGAATCCCTTTCGTCACGTTTCGCCCTGCCGGTAATTATTCTTCGAGCAAAAAGTTAACATTTCTCCAACCGGATCGGAGCGCTAAATGGAGTGGACTGCAGTCGAAGACATCCAGTTTATGTAGATGGTCGGGATGTGTGGATCGTTTCAGGAACGTATAAATTAAAACCATGCCGGAACTTTGATGGAATCCCTAGCCTAGCAAGGAAGAACGGCGGCACGGTCTGTCCAAGGTTGGACCGACCGGAATGAATTTGTTCCCCTCAAATGTGGAGGGAAAACTTGACATAATAAGAAAATGTTGCCATTAAACACGCAAGGAGTGTGCATAATTTAACGCTGTCGAGCGTATAAATTACAGAATGTTTTGTTAATGAGTGTACTTTGTACCGCAAACTGCAACGGTCAAGTGGTGTCAGGAACGTGTAGGAGGAACAAGGGTTTTTTTTTTTTGCTTCACTAGATGTAGCTTGTTTGATAGTATGTCGGTGAATTTCAATAGATAAGTGAGACCATAGCGGGTTGTATAATAAATAGTGGAACTGAATGTAAGGAGTGAAAGAAATAGGCGAGTCTGGTTTTCAAATCTTGTATTGGGGAAACAGTATTTTTTGTTTCAACATAGTACAATTCATGACAGAGTTGAAGAACTTTTCCTTAAGAGGTAAAAAAAATGAAATTCAACATACCATCAATAACACTAGTCGGCAGTGTTTCACTCCCTTCAAGTATATATGTTGAATTTAATAGATTTCGCCACGCTGAATTCCAATATGGGCTCAGAAATGCTGTAACATGTCCAGTTTTTGAGAAAAATGTGATTAAAGTTCACAAAAACACGTATTTCCGTAGTAATATTATCTACCTCATCAACAACCAGAATATTGGAAATTGGACTTGGATTTTATGGAATGGACCTCCCTGAATCCATTCATGAACACAGATATTTCGTAACACGTAATATTGATGAAATAAACCGGGTTTTCATTCACAAAATTACGAATTTTCATAAAAATCAAGATTTCCTATTTTGAAAACATGAATTTTTGCTCCGCCCTTTAAATGTTGGGTTTGGATTTTATGAAATGAACCTCCCTGAATCCATTCGTGTTGAAAAAAATGAGTTTTTATTCACAAAATTGCGAATTTTCATGAAAATCAAGATATCCTATCAGTCAGTCAGTCAGTTAATCAGTCAGTCAGTCAGTCAGTCAGTCAGTCATTTAGTTGAAATTGTCTATATATTCTTCAACTTAAATTCACTTTGTTTTCTTTTTCCTTTTATAGTTCTCCAAAGGTGTTTGCCTCTGTAGCATCCAGCAGTAGTCCGCTAGCATCGCTGGGCTCCATTTGCCAGCAAATTTCTTTTCAGTCTGTGCGATATCTTGATGAAATCGTTCTCCATGTTCGCTCCCATATTCTCTGGGAAGAAATCCAGATGAGAATGCAAAAAGTGCAATTTTGAGTGACATATTACATCCCAGTGCAGCATACGAATCAACCAGCTCTTGAACGATGCGTACATAATCCGGAGACTTTTCCCAAGAAGTGACCACAAACCTTTTGGAACGCATTCCATGCTCGTAACTCTGTCGCGTTAAGAGTTTGCTGAAAATTGTCGTCTTTAAGGAGTTTCCTAATTTGAGGGCCAACAAATACTTTTTCTTTCACCTTGGCTTCGCTCAATCTCGGAAGCTTTTTCCTCAAAAAACAATATGTTTCTCCTTGAATATCCACCTTTTTGACAAAATTTTTGATCAACCCAAGCTTAATATGTTCGCTCCCATATTCTCTGGGAAGAAGTCCAGATGAGAATGCAAAAAGTGCAATTTTGAGTGACATATTACATCCCAGTGCAGCATACGAATCAACCAGCTCTTGAACGATGCGTACATAATCCGGAGACTTTTCCCAAGAAGTGACCACAAACCTTTTGGAACGCATTCCATGCTCGTAACTCTGTCGCGTTAAGAGTTTGCTGAAAATTGTCGTCTTTAAGGAGTTTCCTAATTTGAGGGCCAACAAATACTTTTTCTTTCACCTTGGCTTCGCTCAATCTCGGAAACTTTTTCCTCAAAAAACAATATGTTTCTCCTTGAATATCCACCTTTTTGACAAAATTTTTGATCAACCCAGCGTGTAGCGGAAAATTTTGTCCCTGTCGACAAGAGGCAGATTTGACACATTTTTCTTCCCAGGTACCATCTCGGTACGTGCTGGCCAATGCTGCTGGTGGTAATGTTTATCCTTCGTACGACTATCCCATTTGCAGAGGAAACAACAATGCTTTGTGTAGCCTCCTTGAAGCCCAGTGAGCAATGCCACTACATCAAGGTCTGCACATAGATTCCACTGGTGTTCCGAATATTTGATCTTTTCCAAAAGTGTTTTTATGTTCTCATAAGTTTCCTTCATGTGAGCTGCAAATGCAACTGGCACTGAAGAATTATTTCCATTGTGCAGTAACACTGCCTTCAAGCTTTTGCTTGAAGCGTCGATGAAGAGCATCCAGTCAGTTGCGTGATACTCTAACTGTAGCTCTTCCATTGAACCTTCGATGTTGTTGCAAAAGACAAGATCACCGTCCATCGAAAAATATCTAATGTTATCTGAATGTCTCTTCCTATAAGATGACACCTTAACATCTTTTTCCAGGACATTCCACTGCTTTAGCCTTGAAGCTAGCAGCTGCGCTTTGGTCTTGGGTAGCTCCAAATCTTGAATCAAATCGTTCAGCTCCTCTTGGGTTATAACAAGCGGTTCCTCAGACTCCGAAGGTAAAAAATCTGGATCATCCTGAAAGCTTTTCTTAGATTCGGCTGGTTCCAAAACCAACTCATCAGCACGTCCAGCAATAACGGGTGTCCACTAAATAATGAGAACGAAAAGAATGGGTCAGGAAAAAAATACCAGTGAAGTTTTGTTCAAACTGATTTATTTTATTAAAAGGGTCAACTTAAATCTTCAAACTAAGTTTAGTGAATATTGTCATATGGTCCGTGGTCCGCCGTGCGCATGGCTTAGTCGTTATGCTGGAACATGACCGTTGGACGGCAGCCACATCGATTTTTCGGATGCAGCTTTTGATCCTGTTGGTAAGTTGCTTGGTGTTCTTGGCCTTCCAATTATCCTTGTATACCATGGAGCTCAAAAGACCGAAGAAATCCTCGATAGGACGGCACTGTGGCAAATTTGTCGGATTCCGGTCTTTTGGGACATATGGTATATTTTGGCTCTCCAAAAACGTTAGCGTTTTTTTTGCGTAGTGCGATGATGCCTTGTCCGGCCAAAACACGTATTTGCCATCCGAGTGATGTTGTTTAAGAAATGGGATGAGTATTTTCTGCAAACACTCTCTTTGGTACACCTCCTGGTTGATGGCCAATCCGCTTGGTTTGAACCACGGCTTCGAAATACCCTTATCGGATATTACGATGTATAACATAACCTTCGATTCAAATTTGTGCTTGAACTTATACATTACTTTTGGAGGAGTAGTAGATTTGCCCTTAGTGTAGAATCGGTCGTTTCCCGGTATCTGAGACTTCGAAAGAGGAAAGTAGCTTTCGTCGTCCAGAACGAAAGATTTTCCGCCGTAATTCCGAGTCATCCAGCGGCATTGGGATTTCACGGTTTGAATCTGCTCATCTGTGTACTCTGGGGATCTGGTTTTCTTTCTACACACTATTCCTTCTTTCTTTAGCGTCTTGCAGATGAGTGACTTCGAACAATGGAACTTTCGGGCTGCTTCCGTTGACTTACCGAATCCTTGTTGTTGAACATGCTGCGCAGCGAGCGGAGCGTTTTCTCATTCATTATTTTCGCTGGACGGCCGCAACCTTTCTTCCGGGTTACTCTCATGCATGCCAGGATACGGTATACGGTGGATACCGGAACTTTTTCACGACAAAAATGGTCCACCGTGTATTTTTTCCACGATCTTCGTTCGCTTGAAAGAATTGTACAACGCGCGCGCGCAGTTCTTCCTGTTTCGACGGCATGCTGAACACGACTGAACATGTTAGAGTGAAATAAGAGTGTATGAAAATTTTCTGGAGAGTTCAACGATTTCAATACTTTTCCATCAGAACAAAAACGGCCGCATAGAAATGTCACTTTAGATGAATGAATCATTCATCTAAAGTGACATTTCTATGCGGCCGTTTTTGTTCTGATGGAAAAGTATTGAAATCATTCTCATTTTTTAGTGGACACCCGTTATTTGGAGATATTGGAACTGGCATTGCTTCGGAGTGCAATGTTGGCCTTGATGGGTATGCGATTTTATGCTTCAAAGCTTTGGAAAATCCATGAGTTTTTGTCAAACAAAAGTAACAATCGCTTATGTGATTGGTTGGATTAGTCCACACCATAGGTTTGGCAAAAGGTAAGCCTTTGTGCGTACCTTTCATCCAACCAAGCAATGTTCGGTAGCATGAGCAACAGGAGTATGTTGGAACCCATGGAAACTCACGATTTGGAAGCCCCTTGTCAAAATACAGCTGATATGCTGTCTCCAACAAAGGTATAAACCCCTTTCTCTGTTCCTTCAATATCACGTCTCCACAAATGCAACAAAATTTTTGCGGATCATTCAGACAAATTCGCGACAAACGCGTCCGTAACACTCAAATAGCTAGCTTTGTTAATAAAAATCCGTGTTCACGAATGAATTCAGGGAGGTCCATTTCATAAAATCCAAACCCAACATTCAAAGGGTGGAGCTGAAATTCATGTTTTCAAAATAAAAAATCTTGATTTTTATGAAAATTCGTAATTTTGTGAATGAAATCCCGGTTTATTTCATCAATCTTACGTGTTGCGAAAAATCACGAATGGATTCAGGGAGGTCCATTCCATAAAATCCAAGGCCAACTTGCAAAGGGCAGAGCCATTATCTTGGTTGTTGCTTAGGTACATCATATTACTAGAAGTACGTGTTTTTGTGAGTTTAAATCACATTTTTCAGCGTAGCAAAATCTATAAAATCCAACCAGAAATGCCGACGGGAGCGAAAAAAGTTCCGGTTTTGCCGACTAGTGTAATTTGGTAGTGTGAAATAAGGAATAAGGCCTGTTCTCGAAAAAAATGCACCAGACAAAAGTGTTCGCCAAAAATCTATTTTAAGTCGATTTTTCTTGAAACTTTTAGGTAATGATTTAATACATATGGATTATTTTTCGGCTTAATTATTTTATTCAATTTCCTTTCTATCGCTGGAAGCTCGGTGCGGTAAATTTCGCTGTTGATGGTACCAGTTGTGATGTACGGTTTACTCAGTTTACCGCATTGGCATATGGCCTGCCAGGGCAAGTATTTTTTGGCGAATTGGTCCACTTTCTTCTTGCTTATGTCTTCCGGAACATCAAACCGTAATCACATGAACACATCGGTTTCGTTAACCACTCAAGATACAGCTTCCTTGCGCGGGATTTGGCCGCCGTATTTTGTTGATCACGCCGGTTCGATACTCTGCACCCCTAGAATACACGAAGCCCAGCTTGTTTCATGGTTTGCTGAACGAACCAGGCGGAACACTTTGCTTTCAGAGCCACGTCGCAAATCGAAAGGTTCGGATTACACTTGAAATAATCCAACACCTTCCGGGCCTTCACAGGGTCAACTATTATCGATTTTCTTCCCCTTCCAGCCCGCCGCTCGGTCGTCTGGGGCTCCTTAAACGATTTTACCACCCGAGACCCAGTTGTATGGGTGATTCGCAGTTGTCTTCCGACCCATCTCATAGTCGCAGTCGGATTTTCCATGAAGTCGCGCAAAATTCTCCGGCAATTTTCTTCTTGTTTCAATGACATCTCAATAACCACTGAACCGATTATGTTATGAAATTTTGCACATGCAAACAATTCACTCCAAACTAGTTATACCCAGATTTTCATCAATTTTTACCCACGGATAAGAATGGTGCATTTTTTCAGGTACAGGCCTTATATGTATTTTCCAAGTTTATAGCCAAGTTTACTATCTCTTAACTTACTGTAGCTTACTCTAATTGTTGTGTTTTGTAGAAGGCCCGGCAAAGTCATCGTCAATTGATAATTGTCAAGCGACGATGAAGCTGTTCACCATCAATATCAAACGAAAATCAAACTTTTTCTTTTCGAGCATATCCCATATCAACATCTATAGAACCACTTTCGATCTGTTTTCATGCTGTTTGTTTTTGCTTGATTCAGTTCATTATTCACAGTTAAATGAAGTTGCCACCGTATTGCAATGAAGTAGGTAGACTGAATCGAAACACTGTAGCTTCGGATCACTGCCATGATTTGATCTTTCAAACATGCCGCAGTCTGTGTTTCATTTACTTCGATGACCCCTGAAGGGAATAAAAAAGTAATTGACCACGTATAGAAGGAGATTTGATTTTAAGCTTTTGCAACTATTTCGGACATCATTAAAATTTAAGCATCATTGAGTGCACTAGCATCTTGAATCGGAATGATGCACGAACAAGTTGATTCAATTCTAGGTTTTAGTTATAAACCCAAAATAAAAGTATACACAGAGTTCATTCCTCGTTTTCTATTACCGTGAGCCATTACGCCGATAAGTCCATTTTCCCGACCCTCGTCAAGAAAAAGTGAGATTAAACTTCAGAAGATATTGGGGTTAATTCTGACCCATGGCGCAACTTCAATGTACCCTATCTTTTTCAATTTTAAACCAATCCGGCTGAAAATTTTCGACTTTTAGTATTCTACGGTATTCTTCATTTTAGTATACATAAATATATTATTTTTAAATCAGTTTAAGGCGGTTGTACATAAAAGTGAACCATAACATTTGTGCCAATATTGACCCGAATTTCAACCGTTCGTAGAATTTCGAAATTTTACCTTAGAGCTGATGTTTATGCACCATTTCAAAGGTCCTGATCTCCAAAATTCATTGTAACAAAAAAACTGGTTCCGGTAACATTGTCCCCCAGGAATCTGCTACAAAAGAAAGGAAGTTTTAGTTTCCATGTGTTAACAGAAATGCATATAAAATATTCCAGACTCAATGTCTAGAATTGGCATATTCAGCAAAGCTTCTCAGTGCAAAAGAAATCGTCTTTTGATATTATCAAATTAGTTCCAAATTGTGCTGCAGACGTGGCGCTGCAGTCTATCTTTGCCAAATGAAGCATTAGAGAGTTACTGTCTAGTGAAAAGTTGTTTGGAATATAAAATGTCATTTCACATTTTCATATTAGTTCCAGATTTTACAGTAGAGATGGCGCTGCAGTCTATCTTTGTAAGTTATCATGTCGATTTTTTATGGTCTTGTAAATTTAAGAACAGACGAAAATTTCGGTCAAACGGGAAGTTTCTTTTATTTTCATCCAAGTAGACTTAAATTTACATGATCTTTTCTCAGAGCGTAGTAGCATGATGCCAAGTTTGGCCAAAAAATTGATAGGTTCTTGTGCTCTTGTGATTTAAGTCATGCTCATGAGGCTCAAAGCATAGATTTTCAAGCAACATAACAGTGACATCCCACTAGTTCCAAGCGAAAATCAAATGATAAATATTAACATCAAACGTAACTACACACTTAGAAATCATGAAATTTACACGAGACGTAATTCATGTTTGTAAAAAGTCTGACTCAGCCATTTCGCTAACAAATCGGCTGGAGAACAGAAGTGCGCGTGTTAATTCGTAGGTTGTAAATTTAAGCTACTCGGTTGTTTTTTGCGTAGTAGTTTTACATAGAGGTACAGGTAGTGTGTGAGTTTTGTTTTCAAAAGCGTTTTAACGTTTGTTGGTCCTTTCAGCGGACATAATTCCAAACTAGTCGCGTTCTTGTTAAAAATTTGAATTTGTAGTTTCGAACGAAAAAAGGTAAATCCGTTATTTTTAAATACTGCAATTATAAGTTTTAATGTGAGTTCGCGTTGGACTTCCAGCGCTTGTCGCTTTTTTTGTACGGGCTGGAACTACGTCACTGTTCGGCAATCATCATCGCTGAATTGGGAATCTCGACGGTGTTTTTTTTCCCGTTGGACGGACAACATCGACTCGTGCGCCCAGCAAAGGCCCGCCTTTCGAGGTAGTCAAACGGAGGAGTGAAGATCGCAAGGAATTTGTGCGAGTTTTTCACCCGACGGTCGCCAATAATCCGTCGGTATTCCACTCAACGTTAAAACCCTCTGTGGATGGAAACGATACCGAGAGCGCGGTTGCAGTGATCCGTTGTCAAGTGTCGGACACTGAACCGGACCTCACCCCAAAATATAGTAGCCTCTCTTAACCCCGCCAGGTCATAGCGGAAAGGTACGCGAAGCCGGGTCGCCTGGGAAAGGGGACCCCTATATTGAAGGAGAAGGACATTTCCGGACGCTCTCAACGAAACCGAAACCGGAAGTCATTCGTCCAGCCGCCACTCCCTCCGCAACTTTAGTTTCGGCCATACTGCGCGCGGGTCATTGTCCACCTCGTCGTCAACTCATCCACCGGCAGCCATCATCAGTGAGTCACCGTGGAACAAAAACCTGCGCAGGTACGTCGTTCAGTTTTCCTGGCCATGATTTAACCCGTACACCCACACATACACTTACACGAGAGGTCCAATACGAACGAATATAAAATATAGTGCAGTTAAAGTTTGAAGTTTGTTTTTTTTTTTAGTTGAAACCACGCGATAATAAAGCTCACATTACACTAAGTTTCCGTTTTCCGTTTTCTCTGCTCTATTGAGTAAGCATTCCTTCGGGCTTTTTCCGTTTTGTTGGATAGTGGGTAAGTCAGAGTGCGTCGAATAACCAGTTACGAGTACGGTCGTCTATAGCAGGAGAAAAGAATTTGGCGTTTTCCGAAATATTACTTTAGTTTGTAACCACCGTTCAAGAGGTCCCCTGAGGTAGTCTCAATTTGTCGGGCAAACCAAACACGATCAGTGGTCTCTCTAACGAGAGTGGCGCGAAAGCCACTGTGTTTTAACTAACCTTGAGTTGTTCCGCGAACGGTTACACTCTTCTTCCACTTCTCATCTTCCTGTTATCTTCTATCAAACTTTTTTTCTGCATCTCTTCTTGCACTTCTCTTCTTAGAACTATCTTTCTCTATTTTTCTTCTTCCACTTCTCTTCTGCTGTTTCTTTTCTTGCATTTATCTCTTCCGTTTCTCTTCCACTCTTCTTCGTTTTCTTTTCTACTACTTCTCTTCTTCAGCTTTTGTTCTTCCACTCCCTTTCTTCCACCTTTTTTTCTTTTTTGTTTTCTCTCATTTATTATCACTGTATTTTGATCGTCTCTCCAACTTTCTATTTTTTTGCTTTCACTTTTTTGTCAGCAGCAAGCGCTTCAACGCATTTTCCAATAGCTTCTTGACATATATTCTGTTTTGTGTGGTACAGTCAAGTCAGTGAAGTCTCTTTTTTGTTGTTGGGGTATTTTAACAATACTGCGTCCATTGATACGAATTTTTGTAAAATGTTTGCACTTCATCGTTTGTTTTATTAGCTTTCGTTTCTTCAGTCTCTTCATAAGTCACTTTCCACCTTCCTTCATCTGCATCCACTTAATAATACTCTGTGATTCACTTTCAAAAACACTGACTCTTCTTTCATTAATTTGTTGCCCTCTTTACCGTATCAGCGTTCTCAATTCCATTACATGTTCTTCATTCATTTTTGTCTTCAAGGTCTATTTTCGAAAAACTTTTTGAAAATTTCTGAGTTTACTGTTTTTATCATCAGTTTTTTTATTCTCTTCAACTTCTTCGTAATTTTTGCTTGCATTTCTTAGACTCCATTTGATTTTTCTTCGTTCTCCGCTTTTTGTACTGCATCTGCATCATCGTCTGTTTCCCCGTTTTTACCATCGATATTTTCCTGACCAATATGACGAACATCTCTGATCCTGTCGTCCATCAGAAACAAAGCTTGGACCACCATCTTTTGTTGGTCGAAGAAGGTTTGTCTGTGAATCGGTTTCCATCGTGCTGATTGAGCGCGATTTCAGCAGTGCGTCGACTCATCCGTTGACTAAGGCTCCCAGTTGGTGTCTTGTGAAGATATCGACCAAAGCCTGCAGCAAATCTACGAGGCGGTATCCCAGCTTCCAGATTGGTAAGTAACTCTCAGAATCAAGACAGATCTACCGAACATCTCATTCGACTCCGTAATATCATTCAACGTCAATACTGACGTTCTGGCCTCCATTACCTGAAGACCAACCTTATTAGTCTTAAAAAAATCATCCAACTCAGTTAAATACTTAAAAATAAGCCGAGACTCAACTTCTCTCTTCCGCTTCTTTTCTTTCACTTTTTTCCTTCCACTTCTTTTCTCCCACTTCTCTTCATCCATTTCTGTTTTTCCACTTCCATTTTCCCGCTTCTTTTCTTCCATTTCTCGTCTTCTGTTTCTCTTCTTCCGCCTCCTTTCACCTGCTTTTATCTTCCACTACTCTTTTTCAGCTTTTATTCTTCCACTTTCCATTTTACGCTGCTATTTTTCCGCTTCATTTCATCAGCTTCTCTGCTTCCACTTTCATTCTACCATTTCTCTAGTTCAACTTTTCTTTTCTATTTCTCTTCTACTCCTTTTTCTCTTCAGCTTTTCTTCCCGCACTTCTCTTCTTCCGGTTTACTTCTTCCTCTTCTCTCCTAATGTTCCTTCTAGCCCACTTCTCTTTTTTCCGTTTCATACCTTCGATTTTTCGTCTTCCGTTTCTCATCGTCCGCATCTTTTCACCCGTTTTCCTATCTCGTTACTAATCTTCAGCATTTATTTTTCCACTTTTCTTTTTTCGTTACTCTTCTTCCACTATTTTCTTCCGTTTCTATTTTTTGCATCTCTCTATTCTTCCGCTTCTCTTTGCCACTTATTTTTTTCCCGTTTCTCATCTTCCGCTTCTCTTTTTCCGCTTTTTTTAAATATCCGTTTCCTTTCTGCCGTGATTTTGCTTCCACGTCTCTTCCTCCGCTTCACTTCGCCCGCTTCACTTCATCTACATCTCTCCACCGCTTCTCTTCTTTCGCTTCACCTATTTTGCTTCTCTTCTTTCACGTCTCTCCTATTGCCTCGCTTTTTCCGCCTTTTTTTGGCTTCCGTTCTTCCGTTTCTCTGCATCTACTAATCTGCTTCAATTTTTCATCTACTGCTACTCTTCTTCCGCTTCTCCTTTTCACTTCCCTTCTTCCGCCTTGCTTCTTCCTCTTCTCTTATTCTTCTAAGAAAATGACGTTTTCTTTTCTCCCATTCTTTTTCACAGTATTTTGATCTTCTCTCCAACTTTCAATTTGTTTTGCTTTTACATCTTTGTCATCTTGCTTCACTGCTGTTCAAGCATAACATCCTTCAGTCCTATTTCCAGTCGCTTTATTACATTTATACTGTTTTATGTGGTACCGTTTACTTCGCTTTTACTGGATGATCTAATTCATCTCCTTTGTTTGTTTCATCGACTGAACGATCTACTAGACGATCTGCAGTGCCGTCCCACATCAATCGCATACCGCCCGAGCAAGGGACAGTACCCGAGCAGGACCGAGTTACTTGATAACTGGCTTTGGTGTTTATGAGCTCAGATTAAGAGGTAAAATGTGAAAAAATCATCTTCTGCAAGTTCTCAGAGAAAAATATTTATTCTCTGACAAATTCATAACTTTGCTTTATGCAAATGAAAACCAACATAAGTATGAACAAATTCACGTGAGTTTAAATATTTACTTCTCATTTCCGACGAACCCTTGGACTTCTCTTGATAACTCCCAATAGATTCTGCACAGCTTTCTTCGTATTTTTTCGTTGTGCCGCAGGCCAAATTTTTTCGAAGCTGTCAACAGTGCTTCTCTTTCATTCTTAAGATACCGCTTAATTATAGCCCAGTATCTTTTGATAGGACGTAGTTCAGGGCAGTTTGGGGGCTTTTGGCTTTTTTCGACAAAATCGCCTACTGTTTCCTTCCTGAGCGTCTCCAAAATAATCCGACTTAGACAATAGAGGATCTGTTTGCTTTCGTTATATGGGTAGAAACCGATTTTTGAGGCATTCTTTTCTGTAATTTTCAGTGTTGATTGTGCCAGTTGTGAAATATAAAACTCTTGCCAAACCAAAACCTTTTCCCAATTTTTTTCAGTTTGGATGCATCGCACATCATCAGGCATATCTGTCTTCTGCTCAGCGTTGAAAAATTGCGGCTCCAGAAGTGTACTGGTAGCCAATTCGACGTACGTCGCCTCGTTTATCAAAATGCACCGGTTCGGCTTATGAAGGAGAACATCATACAAGTTTCGTGACTGTTTTTTTCCTTTTTGGTGCTCTCTGCATCTTGAAGTTTCTGATATTGTTAAGCTTTTTGATACTCTGCACAGTTCCGACGCTAATGTCTTCTTTCTAAGCAATTTCACGAACGAATCACGATCTATGTGATTTCAAAAAGGTCCAATTCCCATTCTTTTTCTGGTCCAATTCTTTTTCTGGTCCAATTCCCCCTTTTTCCGTCCAAATTTCGGTAGATCTTCAAGAGCACACGATTCTCCAGTCTTCCAAACAATCTTGAACAGTGCAGATTTAGTGCACTTCACGCTATTTTGGCAATCCTCTAAACGACAACTTTTCGTACGAAATTTTTAACTTTTTTCGATTGTTCAATGTTTTTACACACTGAGCGAAAAATTCACATTTTTTTTCGTTAAGTTTTAACCCTAAATCATTGATAAAAAGGTGTCCACTTTTCTTATTGAACAGTCCTTAAGGGATGCATTTGGATTTGCGATATGAGGGTTCACATTTTTCAAAGTAGGAATTGCTAATCCAAAGATGTAGTCAAACTTGGGTGTCCTATTTTCCACAAATACACTCTTCAAATTTTCTAATCCCAGCATTGCAGATGGAAAACTGGTCCAAATCAATATTCTTATCACGTCATTTGGCTGGAAGCAACACATTTCCGGAATTCCAAATAATTGCTCCTTAATGAAATAATTTTCCAAACCAATCTAGAACTTCTGTCTGTTCTGGTCCAAATTAGGCCCTCTCCGCCAGTTGGAAAGCTGAATTCGAAAGCTTCTGCTGCTGCTTTGTCAATTTCAATACCAGAGACACACTTAATATTTTTCAATTTCAATTACGATAATTACCACAATGCAAACCCCGACCATCCAGTGACATCCAATTGGTCCAGCTATAAATCCTGACCGGAGGGAAAATGGTCCTCTAATTACATTGTCGTTGCTGGGGAGCGGTCGATTGGTCGGTTGGCTCGACATCCGGCCTATGATGTCCGACTAACGTAGCTGGCTGATGCAATTGTACCCAAAAGTGTGACACTCAAACAATTCAAGCCATGACTCGGACAGTGGGCAAAATGTTATCAGAGGTAATGGTTTCTAATTGATACACGTTTTGGCACACATTCATTCGGGCTTGGGTTTATTCTTGGAAATGCCGAATGCGATTATATCATTGATAACACTTTGACTCGAATGATACCGGCGGTGTAGATATTGGATGACAAATTACACCGAATCAAATTTGAAACTGCCACCAGATAGAAGAGGAAAAATGAAATGGACTAGGTTTATTTAGAGCAAGCGCAAAAAAAGGGGCATTGTTATATTTTCGTACTCTAATTAGATTTACAGTGCTTCTAGACTCATAACCAGGCATATTGTGTGCAGCTACTTTCATTTGTTCGTGTAGAACAATGGCAGATGCTAGGATATGAAGAATACAACAAGCGGATAGTCTGCGTTCTGGATTCTGTCAGCCCAGCTAGTCAGTGGAATGACATGATGCGATGGATAGAGATGTTCTATTTGCAACTCGCGGCTTTTTTAAATATGCCTAGGAAAAATGTCTCCAAATCGATTAAGGAAGAAGACATTGTTAATATCAGGCAACATACTATTGAAAAATTCATTAATGGTAAACCTTCTCTTATAAAGCATGAAAAAGTATATTAATTCAAAGAATATTGCATTGTACAATCAAAATGGCTAACATTTAGTAGCGAAGTCCTACGTCATCACTTCGAAACACACAATTAATCTATACCTTTTTGTTTTTATCACATTGTTCAAATAGAACGATATATGGAACAAAACGACAGATCTCAATCAAATTAAAAAAGAAATCCCTTTCTACAAAACGAACAAATCGATTAAATCGTGTGTTACAACAATAATCTTGTACTGAGTAAGCTTCTGCTCTCATTTATTACACAACAAATACACTCTTAATTGCGAATTGATCGACGATGGTTATATCGTTGCTTAATTGGGTGCTTTATTCTAATCCGGTTTCAAGATTTAGATGTACTCATCCTTTCACCGTGCATTTAAATGAAATTCGGAGAGTTTGAGGTTTCTTTGTGGGTCAAAGCTTAAAATTTTGGAAGATAAATGTTGGACGATGTGTAAATAACTCAACCTGAACATATCAAATGGCTAAGACAAAAATACATAAGGTATTTCAGATTTAAGTGCAATTTCTATTGGTACACCAGCAATGTTTTCATAAGAAAAAAAAATGTGTGGTTTTTAATTCGATCCGAGAACCGATGAATAGCTTTGACCTTAATGGCCTTAAGTTGAAAGGCAAGCGGCGGCAGCAATACCCAAACGACATCCAAACTGACAAAGCCGGAGCACACACTGCTACACAGCCAATAAGTGGAAGTTAGGTATAGATGGAAAAAAGTTAGGTAGATATTAAGTACACTTTTTTTTGACTCAGGATATATATAAACAAAATAATAATAAGATAGGTATAAACATAATGATAGGTAAACGCTTTGTATTTAGAAATATATATACGGCAGGTGGCGAAGGTTTTCTTTAAGTCGAGTTATTAGTACGAGACACTGAAGAAGTCTGCACATTGTAGACGAAATACGCGTATCTGTCGAAGGTAAGCAGAGGTAGTTGGAATTAAATGGAAGATACTAATGTTTCTTTTAATTTCTAGTTACAGGTATTCCATAACAGCTCAAACCCTCTAGGATTCACACTAAAATGGTCGCCATAAAATCCTGTCAAGGCGGATTCATTTCAAACTTTTTGGAAATAAACAAATAAATTAAACTTAGGTTAAAACTTCATTGGCTTATTGGACTCTTCTTCATGACCGAATGCCCGTACGTTTCCCTTTGCACTTATAATATTTTGAACAATAGTGGAGCCTGCTTTTTTCAATACTTTTACCCACTGTTTCTTCCAAACCAGCTCGTTTCTGAATACATTAGATGATTTATGCAGCTTGGCCTTCATGGTGTCCCAAAACTTCTTAAAAGTCTGTTGGTACGAAACATTAATATCTGTACCAGGATGCCTCTGTACTAGGATGATGCCAAATCCAGCCAAAACAGCTTCTTGCCTCCGCAGGGACCACATGAAGAAACAGCCTGCTTCTCTGGAGCACTCCAGTCCATTAGATTTCACCTGTCGCAGCCCCAAATCATGCTGTATGTCTGGCTCATCTCTCCACACCTATAGATGGCCTGCCAAACAAAGAGTTTTTTGTCAAATTAGTCCAGTTTCTTCTTCCTTGCCTCTTAAGGAATAAAATCTGCACAAATACTAACTGTAGCTGCCATAACCAGACAGGAAGTGCATCAAGTTAAAGTTAACTTCACCATACACTGAAAGTTAATTTTAGTTTATATTACAAAATCGAAAGTAATACTCACTAATCCATTCGTTGTTTTCAACAACGAAACTGATTTGTTCTTTTATGAAGATACATTCGTAATTAATTGCACGCGCAACTGTCAAAAGCGCGAAGCTTTTGTTGACACAGAAAAGAACATTCGTACATTGTACGGAAACAATGCAAAGAGCTACGAATATATTTGTCACAAATTAAAAAGAAACGTCTCTCTGGTGGTTGCATGAAGGACGGCAGATCTACTTTATCGACTCAAGAATGTAGTTGACGAAAAAAGCGCAACCACGTGGAACTGTCCATGCTGTTTTTATTGTTTCAGATACGGCATTTCGAACCCGACATGTTTGGAAGGCGCTGATTCTATATATCCGTGGTTGGATCACCGAGCCAGCGCTTGACTCAAGAACAGGCGGTGCGGTTAACGAGCACGGAGCGTATTGCTCACGACAGCGCTGTGATCTTTATCTGGGAGACAACACCATCATCCGCCCAGGTACGGTATAAAGAAAGAGAATCAGCGTACGAGTGCGTGGTCATCAGCGAAGCAGCTGATTAATGAACGACTGGTGCACTTACAAAAAGGTGTAATTGATAGCACTATTCAACAGATAAAAGCATTATGAATGTTTCATACAATATACGAGACATTTGTTGTATGCTTCAAAATCCATGTTTACGAAACGTGAAAGCTTCTTAACGAAAATAAATTTTCCCAGTGTATTTTTCTGTTCACCCAGGCCAAAGCAGAACCGATATCCATGCACGGTTTTCTCTAGAGGTGTTCCATTCCTGCTACCACTTCGCCATCGACGCCGATCGCACAATCTTGCGAACTCCTCTGATTTCCTTCCGCTTGCAACACCCGTTGTCCTCCGTTAGGGTTAAGTCGATAGAGATCGTTCCGGCGATACCAAATACTGCTTCTGATGAGATGGTCCTGTAAGTTTTCACGACTTGCATACACTGAAAATTTATTTTCGTCAATTAGCTTTCACTCGTTTTGTATACATGGCTTTTGTACAAAGAACCAATGTTTCGTGAATTGTATGAATGATTCATATTACTTTTCATCTAGCAAAATGCTATCATTACACATATTTTGTACAATGCATTGCTGCTTCTCTTCGGCCATACTCATAAATGTTCGTGTTCCTGCTGGGATGATGGGAAGCACTAATAAATTATTATAAATCCCTAAATAAAAATGAAAGCGCTGTCGAGAGTTAGAACCTCATGCACATTAATCAAGTAACTTCTCACAAATCAACATGTTTAGTGAGATCATCCACATACTCTATAACAGCACTCCCTGAAAATGCAGGATCGAATCCCCACGTCACGGGCGCAATTTCTCGTGGATGCGCTTTTGTTTCAGTTATATTTTGAGCCGATAAAGTAGGTCTGTCGGTCGGTCATACAACCACCGGAAGAGACGTTTCTTTTTTATTGCATGCCTCCAGCAGCTCTTTGCATTGTTTTCGTAGAATGGAAGAATGTTCTTTCTTTTTTAACAAATGCTTGAGTAGCTTGTGGCAGTTTGCGTGTGCCATTAGATGGCCGAAAGTAGCTTCTTAAAAAGTACAAATCAGTTTCGTTGCAGAAAACAACGAATAGATTTGTTAGTCCTACCTTCGATTTCGTAATATAAACGAAAATTAATTTTCAGTGTAGCCATGCCACAATACGTTCAAATGCACACAGATTTGCTTTATTTTCAGCACTGACAACGGCCGTTCGGAATGCTTTGACGAATGCATATGAGGGATCATTACCGATGAGTTTCCACTCGTTTACTCAATTCCATCCTTTTTAGTTATAGAATACAAGAAACATGTTACTACGCATTACATTTGGAAATATGAGGACAACGATCCATCTTCGTGCATTCAAAAGATCATTTGGTTCAGACACTGAACCGTAGATGAACGTAGATGTGGCTGCCTGTATACACATGAAATCTGCCGCGACCAGGTCCCGCCCATACCCGTTTCTAAACCAAAAGCAGGAAGGCGTGGCCTATTTGTTGATGGGCAAACTCTTTTGTTTATTATAAACTATTCCGAAGAATATAAATACACGTTCCTTCTCAATAAAAAGGCCCTTCTGTGTTTTCTATCATTTTATTCTCAAACATAGTAAATAACAATATTTTCTTTCCATTTTGTTATTCGAGAGATGTTTTGCCTGCAATTCTTAGTTATCTTGTTTGGGTATTCTACCTCTTAATCTGAGCTCTTAAATTCCGTTTTTTTTTTCGGGGCGACCCCGGCATGTGAGTCACTGGGTGACAGATCTCACCCCGGACAGGATTACGAAAGTACCGAGTATTTCGAGAAGTAGTTACGACAGGAGATGAACCAATCCGGGGCTGAAAATCTCGATAATAAAGGAATAAAAAAAAGGTTTTGTTTTATGAAATATGTTCAAATCATGGCATTTTTATTCTATTAATACATCACTGTGTAAGGAGCAAACGAACAATACCTCAATGTGAGATTTGCTTAAATTTATCTTCTGCTAACTTATCTAAGTTCGCTTTGATACCTGGCGATGCAATACGTAGCTGGTTCTCTTAGTGTTCATCAGATAGCTTATTTCTGGGTTTTGACTTAACGGTTTTCATAACTAGAATGTTAGAATGTCATTCTCCTAGAATTTTCATTCAACTCGATGTCAGATTGCAGTTGTATAGGCTCCATGAAAATTTTCCGGAGCAATTTTAGCATTAACGCCGAACGGTGTACAAAAAGTTTTAAATGGCTGTTCAATCGCGTTGTAATCTTGGTATCGGTCAGTAAAATCTGCTTGCAGAAAGGAAACTGCACTGGCATACCTGATGACATCGCATTTCTTTGCATGTGCCAAGCGTAGAGAAATGAGAAAAAATCTTGATTTTAGCCTGCATTTCACACAGCGTCAATTTCTGCTAAGGCTTGCTTCATTTAGAATTGGAACAAACTTTTGCTCATATTGTGGCGCTCCTGGTGGACGGATTTAGAAGTTCTTGGCGCCCACGTGTCGGGAATTTTGTCAGCTTCACGTATGTATTTTTGACATTCCGCAAATCGACTGTACTTTGTAACAATCAACATGGAAGCCGAAAGAAGGGAAACAATTATGCACAGTTATTTGGAAAATCCATTGTGGGCTAAACAGCTTAAATTGCCCAGAAATACCGTATGGCGTGTTATCAAACGGTATAAGGAAACATTGACGACGATTCGGAAGCCTCAAGCCAATCGTCGGAGTGGAACTGTCGACCGGAAACTGCGTGGTAAGATTTTGAAGACGATTAAGAGAATCCCAATCTGTCGGACCGTGATTTGTGCCAGAAAATTCGGTGCTGCCCATAGTACCGTGAGGAGAAACTCGACTCCGGGAAGAAGAATCAAGTCGTATCGAGCTAGCAAACAGCCATATCGTACCATAAAACAACATAGTGTGGCCAAAATCCGTGCTCGGAAGCTATACGACCAGGTGCTGACTACGTTTGACGGGTGTCTTCTGATGGACGATGAAACCTATGTCAAGGCTGACTTCGGGCAAATCCCAGGTCAAAAATTTTATTTGGCAACGGCTCGGGGGGATGTTCTAGCCAAATTTAAATTTGTTTTTGCCGACAAATTTGCACGAAAATTCATGATTTGGCAGGGCATTTGCAGCTGTGGCTAAAAAACGAAAGTTTTCGTTACAAATAAGACAATGACGTCGGAACTATACCAAAAAGAGTGTCTCCAAAAAACGAATTTTGCCGTTCATTCAATCCCACGACCATCCCGTAATGTTTTGGCTCAGATTGGCAAGCTGTCATTACAGCAAAGTCGTTCAAGAATGGTATGCAGAGAAAGGGTCCAGGTTGTTCGAAAAATCTTAACCCACCCAACTGCCCCCAGTTCGCCCTCATTGAGAAATACTGGGCAATCATGAAGAGGAGACTCAAGGCAAAGGGAAAGGTTGTCAAAGACATCAATCAAATGATGACCTGGTGGAATAAGATAGTTAAAACGATGGACGAAGAAGGTGTGCGCCGCCTAATGAGCCGTGTTACAGGAAAAATTCGAGAATTCCTTCGAAACCGTGACGAATAATTTTATCCGTATTTTTCTTAAAAGTATGAAGAAAACGCTACATTTGTATAAAAAAAGATCTTGAATTCAATAATAAATAACTGAAATACAGGCAATTGTTTTTGTTCCAATTCTATCTGAAGCAAGCTTTAAAAGAATTTGATGTGGTTGAAAAGATTGTGGACAAGCTTATTTTTCCCCTGAAGTTGCACATTCAAATCATTCAGATGTGTCGAGATTTCAATCAAGAATGCAAAATCCGCCATCCATTTTGGATCGACGAACTGATGAACTGACTTTCCTTTTTGTGTCATAAACT
Organism: Aedes japonicus; assembly: GCA_034211315.2. Taxonomy (NCBI): domain Eukaryota; kingdom Metazoa; phylum Arthropoda; class Insecta; order Diptera; family Culicidae; genus Aedes; species Aedes japonicus. The sequence continues at coordinate 22,802 of JASCZW010003287.1, read as the reverse complement.
CTGTGATTTCCGTCTTGAGATCGTAAGCATGCTTAAGAACTTTTCCCCTGCTGAGCCAACGAACTTCAGTATAGAAAGGTATGTCTCTATATTCTGCGTCTAGCCCCGATAAAAAAAGTTGGAATTCTCGATGATTGAGAGCATTTGATCAAATAAAATTAACGACCTTAATGACATCCTTCATAACGTTCTTGAACCATACATTTTTTGCACACAAATTTTCCTGGTATATGATGCAGTGGTACTGCATGAATCGCTCGCTGACACAATCTCGGCGCGGAGATGAGCAAAAGCACCTTCATACTTTCCTGTGGATCAAAAAATATTGCTTGTACTCCTTAAAACGCAAAAAAAAAAATACATTTACCAATCATAGCTGGGGCACCGTCGGTCTCGCCAGTCGCCAGTTTCTTCAAATCCATGCCGAATTGGCTTAGAATTGACGAGAGAGCGTTGAAAATATCAAAACCTTTTGTGGTGCATTTGAGCAGAAATAAACGTACGAGCTCTTCAGTAATCTCAAATGTCTTGGAAACATCCCTAACAAAAACCACTTGCTGAGCGGTGTCTATTATGTTCGTACTTTCATCCTATGCCACCAAAAAATATGCGAAGTTTGCAGCTCTTTCCTTTAACGTATTTTGCAAATCGTCTATAATTTCTTCAACTCTACAAGTAATCGTGACTCGCGACAGAGAAAGCACCGAAAATCTCAACTTAGGGCTGGACACACCATGTTAACCACTGCCTTCAAACAATCTTTTACAAATTCATCGTCCGAAAAAAGGTTTCAAGTGTTTTGTAATTTTTTCCCCAACAATGTAACTGGCTTTAATGCACATTTCATTTTCAACTTTAATATTATTAAACACGCGTGCTGACATCTCAGTTTTTCTTTCACTTCACTTGCCTTCTCTGAACGACATTTGACTGAGAATTTGTCCATTTCCGATACATGCTTTGACTTTGACTTTGACTAATGCGTTTTAAACTGTACTATTTCATTACCGTTTTAAACACACTGGTTTTGATTGATTGCAGTGAAAAAGTACGCTTCAGTCCACATTTCTTGAAACACTCGTCCTTTATCTGCAACAACTGAAATATTTCTATTAGTGGGTGGCCAGCTAAGATACGAATAAATAGGGTATGTGTCCCATAACTCAGCCTATTATGCAACGATCGATTACGTTTTTTTATTATAACTCATAAAGTTTTTAAGCTGTAAGCGAGATTCAACTAGTTAAACACTTGATAAAATAAGTAGTAGGGTAAGGGGATGTAATGTTAGCCTAGCTCCTTCATTCGGCCTATGTACCAAATGTGTCAATAATTTAGCGATAATCAACAAAATCATGTTGCTATAAGCCTGATAGATGTAATCCGAAGCAATTGAGACAATATTAATCATCTTATAGTTGTTCACTTCCGCGTAATTTTCGATTTCTTGAACTTTTGAGGCATCATGATTTAACTGGTTATGCTGAACAGATGAACTACACGATTTCAAGTGATCTAAATTTGACTTAATTGAATCGAAAAAGCAAGTAATGTAGTCTCGATATGCAGAAAATAGTTACACGTTACAAACTAACTGTCCACATTGCTGAAATTACAATGATTTTACAAGAAAATCGTAGACCCAATGTTAGGTTCATATTTTTTTGTATGTTCCCAACTATGGCCTTTTGTATCAATAACGTAGTAAAAAGGTTGTTATTGGTAAAATTTCAAGTGGAAATGCATGAATTTGCGGTTGCTTATATTCAAGTGGCTCATCTGAATACAAATCGAAGAGACAAAATCATTGTATAGTGAATTATAATGTTTTCATTATTGAATGGCTGATAAGTCATATATGAACATCACTTAAGTGTTTCGAAGCTGTTTTACAATAGTTTGTTTGGTAAAATTATGTGTTAAGTAAAGCATATACAGCTGACAATGCCTTATTTCATAAAATTAGAGAGAAAAAAACCGTACAAAGACTGCATTTTGTAATAAATCCATCGAATGGGACGAGGTTGCATCCACGAATAGACCCAATTTGGCGCTTATAGACCGACATTAAATCCACATCCCTCGAAAGTTTATGGCATTATAAAAATAGTTGTGTAACTTTTAGTGATACATCCTACCAAATATCTTATCAAACTTATCTTTGCAAGTGCATAACTAGTTGAATCTCGCTTAAACCTTAAAAACTTTATGAGTTATAGTTAAAAATGTGATCGATGGTTGCATAATAAGCTGAGTCAAGGGACATATACTATGTATCACGAAAAGTTACACAACTCTTTTTATAAAGTCAGAAACTTTCGAGGGATGTGGATTTAATATCGGTCTATAAGCACCAAATAGGGTCTCTTAATGGATGCTGATATATTAGGTCATTTATTTATCTTAAGTTATGATACGAACGATAGGATATTATTGCATTACAATTCATTTCATTAAATTCATCTATGAGATTCACTGAAAACAATTATCGTGATGCAACAAAACGGAAGTACACATCGAAGTTATGATAGTTTTCTTTTCTTTATAATCTATTTAATTGGAGATTATGCAAGGATTCCAAGTATTGTATAATAATATTATTTTTTGTCCTCGTAGCTACATTTTAAAAACTTCCAGGTTCACAATACGGTAGTTCTTCTACAATAGCAGCAGGACAACAATCTGTAGACGTGTAATTTCAAATGGGGAACCAATTCAATCATTCTTAGATTCACTTACTATGTTAGTTATCATAATAATATTCATTGACTATATTTTACATACTACTATATGACATTGACTAAGTATCGGAAAGGGAGGAAGCATCAGGGTATCATTCGAGCTGGAATTGAACAATCGAGTGGTGACAACCGGCGTCTAGGAGGGAACAAACAGTATCATTTTCTATTCCTACCGATTCGATTGTGATGCTGTGAATTCTACTCCAACAGTTTCAGCGAGAGTGACGCGACCTTCATGCCAAGCCACCCCATAGAAAGCTTAATATGTATTGCGAATTGGGATATTCGATTTGCTGGATTGTATCGTTGGAAGGAGACTCTTCTGTTCGCACGGGTTTCACGTAAGTGTCTCTGCTTACGGGCCTGCCCAACCGTTCTTGGCTCTTCATACAGCGTTACTGTGAATACAAACCGACAACTTAATTTGATCTTGCTAGTAAGTAGAGCTGCATACATGATAAGGTTTTAAAAGAAATAGTGGCTACCTTACATAAATACATACATAAATACATACATACATGTTTTAAGGCGATGTTTTATCATTTATGCTACATTTGTTTAGATTTATTTAGATTTATTTAATCAATACAGATTTGAAATGAAATTACCCACCCACAAACTTATATTTTTTACAGAAATCTGCATTTTTTACTGAATTCTCAACAGCTGAACATTCGGTAATCCGAATAAACGGATTTCGGTAAAATTTACAAACTGCAGTAATAGTTTTAAAGATAACTGTAAAATTCATCCTAAATCTGTTAATTCGAATTACTGGACTTTCAGTTGTTGAGAATTCGCTAAAACATTCAGATTTCTGTAAAACAATCTAAGTGTGTACGATATGCAGACTGGTGAAAATCGTCAACTGGGAACATCTTTTGAGTGCGTCACTCATTTCGGAAGAAGGGCGTTTTCGGCAACTGTGACGATACATACAGAAAATTATTGACATTCATTTAAAACACGAGGGGATGGGAGAGAGGTGTTAATATAAGCATTTTCAGCACGCTCCCCATGATGACACATTTATTTAGAATAAATGAAATCTCTCAATCCAAATTAATAACACTGAACATGCATTAAAAACTCCCTAACACCCCTAGTTTCACCCGGTTTGCTGCAAGACGGCTAAAATCTAATAAAATGAAATATGCTTTTTGTTTTGAGAATTTTGCGAGTTTTCCAGGCCTACTACGGATCGAAATTCTGCTGGGTGATGGTGGCAATGCAGGAATCTATGCTGTTGCTTCCCAGCGAGTGGAGGGATGCCTTCGTCTAACTCGAATTTCTGGGTACCAGGAATGAAAATGTCCTACCGCAAGCAAGCTATGAATTTCGTGGCGTGGTGCTTTTGTTTTATCCGTTTGATTATTCCATCCGAGATGACTCTCAGTGTGGGTGTGCGTGCCTTGAAAGTTGGACTACAGTGGAATCCCGCAGGATCAGAGCAAAACAATACCAGCAGGAAACTGCCGTCAGAAACTAATGAAAGGGAATGTTTTGTTCTTTACTTTTTGATTTAGTACGTACCTATTACAGACGGTAGCTTGAAAAAAGAAAAAACTTTATCTAATGCATTTCTTGCAAAATTTCCTTTTACACACAAAGCCGCTCATTGTACTGAGAATAGAAAGATGGAAGTAAATTAAGGAAATACCATCAGCGAAACAAATTTTCCGCGCGCCATAATGTTTAAAGCTAGCAATCATGACTTTACCGCACCCATGCTCAACCAACCAGACAACCAGACCACCGGCAAGCCGGTACATAAAAAGAACAAACCAAAATGTCACGCTAGATAATGGATTTTCCATTACAGACAAGACACAAATTACATCCTCTGCACATAAATGTGTTGAAGCGACATTTTTCTTCGGGCGGATTTTATTTTCGTGTGCCATTTGGTCGTAGCCTTCATCCTTTTGCGCCATGCTCATCAAGTGTTTGAGCGCGCGAAACCACCACCCTTGAAGAAGGCCGTTGGTTGGTTGGGTTTGGGCCGATGACAGTGGTGTTCGCTCGGCTGAAGTAAATTACATGGACGATCGAGGGAGGCGAATGACGCACGCTGAAATTCATTTTTTTATCAGCGCGTGAAATTCGTGTGGCCAGAATTAAGAGAATTGTGAAACACGTCACGAAAAACGCACGTTTGCAAGCCATGAGTTGTCTGAGATTTCATCGTTTAAACTGTTTGCTTTACCATCCATGTCGGAGTGTAGTAAGTATTCATGTTGTTTTTTAAAGCCTTAAAAAATAATAAAACGGCTAAAAGCCTATATTTTTCTTTCGAACAGTCTAACAGTACGTCTAATCGTTGAGATGTTTCAAATTCTAGTGGATACTGAGGAAAAAATGAAACTCATTAATGATGTCCAATCTGTCAATAATGATGACCGGTTTGTTAAGAAATTTAATGAAATCAACAAATATTTTGGATCTTTATTTATCGCTGGCAACAGTAGTCTACTGATTGGGGCTTCAAATGGTGAGTTGACAACTTCTAAGGAGAGTGCGACCGACCTCGGGTCTCACAAGTTCCGACCTCACGCCTCCACGAGTCATATGATCACAAAAGACTGCCAGCTGAAACATGGAGACGCTGGTTGGTGTAGCCTAGGCAATGTTGTCAATCTGACAATTGCGAAGTGAGGGGGTGCGACCGGTAAATCATATCATAATTTTCCATTCTCATATCTTTCAGGTCTACCAGGTATTATAAAATAATTGAAAATTTAAAATTCATTTTTTTTCTCGTGTCTTGCATTGTCTAAATTTTCTGGTTCATAATGGATGCGGAAGATTGTCTACAATTGCAACATAACAGCAGTCGGCACAGATGTAATTTTTCAATTCATATTGTAATATCCCTTGCACGGTGCCCCGATAGACCGTTATTATAAAAAATAAATGTCCATCAAAACCAAGTACATAGTTCGATTCTTGGGGTAGTTCTGTCCTTCTGGACCAATTCTTTAAAAAAAACCCTAGGAGGAAGCTCGAGAAATCTTGATTTTAGTTTTTAGCTAAAAAAAAATCAAAAATCCATATTAAAATTAATTAATATCATCAAAATACCTACATGAACGTCCGATAAGTGATCCGAGTCGATTTCAACCAGTTTGTTTTTATTATCGTTATTACAATTATAAATATTTACAACTGACTTAACTCACCAAACTGACTTTAGTACGTTTTTTGTATGGCCTACTGGTTCTAGTTTGGTTTAGGTATTGCTTTCTGTGCTTGATCGAATGAAAGGTAAAATATCAATTCAGTGCTGATGCATACATTGTAGAAAAGTAAACCGAGATTGGTTGTAGCATAAACGTTATTGAAAGCTAAAAAATGTGGTTGCTGTTATAGTCGATCACAGCACTTAGTAACCGATCATTGAAAATCTGGGATGATTTAGGTACTCTCTACCGCTTCCAAATCTCGTCAAAATCGAAGCTTGCTTATTATGTAAACCAAGACCTCTTCCGGTGTCTCTGCAGAACTCTGGAACACGATATTTTAAAATACTTCGACGTAAATGGAAGCTGCAGCTTTTTCCAGCTACTGGCAAAACCATCAATTGCTTCTTCAAAACCATGTAAGAAAAACATTTAGCGTACACGTTTTTGAAATTATTCAGAACCTGATAATCGTAACAATACTAAGAAATTGGTTAAAGATTAAGTAGAATAGCTTACCGTGACGGAATCCGAAAGATCGGGATTGTCTGCCAAACATTTGGCAGTTTTCAAAAGCGCGTGACAGGCTCTACCAGTGAACCCGTATGCCATTTGTTGATGTCTCACCTGTGCTTTGTTCATCCACAAATCTACCCAATCTGGTGCTTTTTTCTCGAGGAACTTGAAAATCGTATTGACGACTCCAAGCGTGATGTGCAGTGGCGGAGTTGGGCAAAGCTTAAAATTTTTTTCTTCGTTATTCCTTGATGCTTCCTTTGGTTCTGGTGATGCCATTCGATATGCTAAGTTCACTCTTGGAAGCCTCGCAATATGGACACGGGTTCTTCGAGGTGTGCGCCATTATGCCAATAATGTTTATAATTTTGAGGTCACCGGCAACCAAATGATCGAGCTCGTGCAGTTTGAGTAAGTCTATCCAAATCGGGGAAATATTGTCGTACTTTTGCGAGATTTGGTGAAAGTGCAATGATGAACAGTTTCTTTACACCGCCATCCTTGAAGTCATTGTCAGACCGATGCTCCGTTTGTGAGGAAATCACAGAAAAAGTGATCTTGAAAAAGCTCCTACCCCCGTCAATTCCAACTTTCACAAGAAAATCGCCTTCAGCAATTGGTCTTGAATGCTTAATTCCGTTTATCCGACGAGGACTCTCCTTTTTTCAGCATGTTTTTTAATTTGATGCTCGGGTGAACTGAGTACAACTGAGTTTTCCTCTTCCGTATTTTCTGTAGCAAGTTTCACAAAATGCTACCGCCTTAGATCCGCCAATATCTTCTGTGCCTGGACTGGATCTGGGGCATCCACGCTTGAGTTTCTTAGTTTGAAAACCTGGCAAATTGCTTCTACCCTCACGTGTACCGGCTGCGACACAAATTTCACATTTGCGCATACCTTCGGGATCGCGTGACGTTTGAATTTTGAAGATTGTAATTGTGAATCATGGGGATCCTTTTACCTCCCCACAAGCCACGCGGCATGTTCTGCAAATGACCGACGGATAAAAGTTTTGTTTGGATTCAAAATCGAGCAGAAACTTTTGAATAACAACTCTTATGCTATCAGTTATCGATCGAAGCGACGATGTCTTCGAAAGACAGAATACGCAAACCAGATTTCTGTTTTTCATGAAGATCCATTTTCACTTTGCACACACACTTTTTCAATTGCTAAAGCTTGACGAAGAGGTAGATTTTTACGTTTAACAGCCTACTTTGATGATCACCGGTGATGAGTAGAAGAATGCAATTTTTACAAGAAAATATTATTTATTCATAATTAATTAAATAACCACACGCTAGGCCATACAAAAAACGTACTTAAGTCAGTTTGGTGAGTTAAGTCAGTTGTAAATATTTATAATTGTAATAACGGTAATAAATACAAACTTGTTGAAATCGACTCAGATCACTTATCAGACGTTCATGTAGGTATTTTAAAGTAATTAATTATATAGTAATTAATGTAATTAATTATATGTATATTAATTATAAGTAATTAATTTGAATATGGATGTTTTCGATTTTTGTTAAGCTAAAAACTGAAATCAAGATTTCTCGAGATTCCTCCTAGGGTTTTTTTTTTAAGAAGTGGTCCAGAAGGACAGAACTACCCCAAACATCGAGCTATGTACTTAGTTTTGATGGACATTTATTGTTTATAATAACGGTCTATCGAGGCACCGTGCTTTGACTATATAAAGACTGTATTCAATGAAATTTGGACACACAAAATAGGTCAACAAATTTCCTTGGGCCCGATTCTTTTCAAACTTTCTGGAAATAAAGTACTACTGAATGGCTAAGTTTTGACATCATTGGTTTATTGAACTTCTTCTCCCAACCCAAATGCCCGCACCTTTGCCTTGACCCTTTTCATCAAATTTTGGGCAATGATAGGACCGACTTGCTTACTTACTTTTAACCACACTTTCTTTAGTTCAAGTTCATTTTCTATCAGTTTTGGAGTTTTAACGAGCTTTGCCTTCATGATTGCCCAAAATTTTTCAATTGGGCGAAGTTCCGGAGTGTTTGGAGGGTTGACGTCTTTTGGTACAAAAACTACATTATTATCTTTGTACCAGTCTAAGACGGGCCGGGCATAGTGGCAAGATGCCAAATCCGGCCAAAACAGTGTCGGGCCATCGTGAGATCTCAAGAAGGGCAGAAGTCGTTTTTGGAGGCATTCGTCCTTGTAGATTTGTCCGTTGACGGTCCCAGAGGTGATGAAGGGCTGACTCATTTTGCCACATCCGCAGATCGCTTGCCAGACAAGGAATTTTTTGACGAATTTCGACAGTTTCTTCTTCCGTACACTCTCCGGAACGGCCAACTTAGAGGTGGCGACGTAGTGTTCCTGTCCTGGCATTTGTTTGGTGTCGGCTTTAATGTAGTCATCGTCCATCACAATGCAGAACGGTTTTGTGAACCACTCCCTGTACAGTTTTCTTGCACGAGTTTTGGCCACCGAGTTCTGTTTATCGCCCGGTTCGGTGCCTTCTGGACCTTGTACACATGTAATCCAGAACGTTTCATTGTTTTCTGCACAAAACAAACTGAAACTTTCGCCATTTTCGCAACATCCCTGATCGAAATGTTGGGATAACGCTTAAATTGGTTCAATACCATCCTGGCCTTCTCCGGATTTGATGTGCCACGTTTTTTGCCACTACCATTTTTCCGCTTGGTTGTCTTACGGTCCTTGAACGTTTTGATCACTTGAGATACGGTTGAATGTGCGATTCCGAGCTGTTTTCCGATCCATCGATGAGAAGCGTTTGGGTTTTCGAAGTGAGTGCCCAAAATTTGTTGGCGCACTATTTCTTCATTCGAAGCCATCACTGAAATCACTCGACCGATTTTCACGAAACTCATTACACAATTGACACAACACAATGAAAAACATTCAGTTAAAATTTCAATAATTTTTACCCACACGCTAAAAAGTTACGAACAATTGCGTGTGTCCAAATTTCATCGAATACAGTCTTTATATCATCAAATAGGACATTGTTTATTCATAAACATTATCAATCTTCTTTATCATCATCGGGATTTATATTTTAACATAATTTTTTTTTTATAATTTCACCTAATAGGTTATATATACTTTTAATAATTATGTCTTATATGTCCAATGATCATTATGATTAAGAAGAATCTAGTGCCTTGAATAAAAGAAGCTGCAACGGAATCTATGGTAGGCTTTTGTTCTTATTACCTAATGTATTTTTCAATTTCGGTTTGCAAATGGACTTTTTTTCAAATCTAAGCTGTTTGCCATTCGGATAGTGTCTGATATTATAGTTCAATTTTTGTCAGTACTGTATCAAAACTCATTATATTTGAATCCTAGAGGGTTTTGAGCTGTTTAGTGGAATACCTGTAACTAGAAATTAGAAGAAGAATTAGTATCTTCCATTTAATTCCAACTACCTTTGCTTATCTTCGACAGATACGCGTATTTCGTCTACAATGTGCAGACTTCTTCAGTGTCTCGTACTAATAACTCGACTGAAAGAAAACCTTCGCCACCTGCCGTATATTACTATTTTCTAAATACAAAACGTTTACCTATCATTATGTTGTTTATACCTATCTTATTATTAGTTTGTCTATACCTATCCTGAGTCAAAAACAAGTGTACTTAATATCTAAATCGCTTCTTTCTCATTTATACCTAACATACTTATTGTGTAGCAGCGGGTGCTCCGCTTCGTCGGGTTTGATGTCGTTTGGGTAGTAAGTTGAAGAGCCATGTGTAACCATTGCCTTGGTCTTTGTTTAGTAGATTTGTGTTCTGTTGTTTGTTTATTTCTAAGCTTTCTGCGACGTCTAATTTCCAGGGTGTAGATGTAGTCCGTAATATTGTGATGTCATTCGTCGTTATGTCGTGATTTTCCGTGAAGATGTGTTCTACGACTGTTGATTTGAAGTTATGTGAAATTCTTTCTCGTTCTGTTTGACAGCCTTAGTCACCTCCGCTAGATGCTCCTTGAACCTTGTTGCCAAGGTTCTCTTTGTTTGACCTACATATATTTTGCTGCAGTGTTTACACTTGATTCTGTATACCCCTGCTCTGCCTAATGTGTCTACTGAGTCTTTGGTGGAGCCTAACATCGATGCTAATTGGTTGTGCTTACTCAGAAAAACTAAGTTCAAGCCAAATTCCCAAGTCGTGGTTTAAGCTTTTGTGTAATGTCTTTATCGAAGGGGACGGATACACGTTTTAGGGGTTCAGGTGAGTCTGAGAGGGTTGTTAGTGATTTTCTATGAAGATTTTTTTTCCTTTTTGTTGATGATCGCTTGAATTGTCCTCTTTTCGTACCCATTGAGTCTGGCAGTTTCGAAGATATATGCTAATTCTTTGGCTTTTCCAGTTTTATTGAGAGGAAGGATCAACATCCGGTGGATCATGTGGTGGAAAGTGGCCATTTTGTGCTGAAAAGAGTGGTTTGAAGTGTATGGGATGACTCTTTGGGTGTTTGTGGGTTTTCTGAAGATTTCAAACTCTAAAGGAGATGGCGACAATAATTCTCTCTTACTAGAAGGTCGAGGAATGCAAGTTTTCCATCCTTTTCTATTTCATGGGTGAACTTAATGTCTTTGTGGAGATTGTTGATTTCTTGAAGAATCAGGAGAGATCGTCTTTTTCACGACGGCGAAGATGTCGTCGACGTATCTCCACCAACGAGTTGGGAGTAATCCTTTCGCTTTTAGGATTGTTTCCAAATTCGCCATAAACAGTTCACAGAGGAATGGGATAGAGGATTTCCATAGGGGCTCCTTTTAATTGTTTATAGAATGATCCTCTGAAAGTGAAGTAGTTCTCTTCCATGCAAAGTCGGGTCAGCTTAAGGTACATCCGTACCTTTTGCTTCCATGTTGTGTCATCTCCTTGTTTCAAAAGCCAATCTTCTAGAAGGTTAATTGTGTCCTTGATCGGTACGCTAAGGAAAAGGGCTATGACGTCGAAAGATACCATTACTTCATTGTCATTTATATGACCTGATGACTGTAGCTGTTGTACAAATTCCTGGGAGTTGCGAACTGAGCTTGTTGGGAATTGCTCGGAGATACCTTGAAATTCTTTTACTAGCCATTTTGCTAGCTTATGGGCTGGAGATCCTACAGATGAAACAATCTCCCTCATTTGTTTCCGGGTTTATGGACTTTTGGGAGGCCTTTAATTCTGGGAGGATGGGGTTTGGTTCACGAAGACGGACTGCTGCATCCTTAATACTACTTTACACTCTTTTAGTGTTTTGTCCACGTGTTTCACCATGTTTGGTAGGGGTCCACCTGCAGCTGCCTACAGGACCATTACTGATCTTAGAAGCCATCTGCTTGTCGTAGTCCTCCTTATCCATGATGACGACTCTGTTGCCTTTGTCTGCTTTTAGGTAAAAACAGGCTTTGACTTCAGCTCCTTAACGATGCGAATTTCTTTCTCGTTGTTGTGTTTTTGTTTCTGTCCGTCCTTAATAATGTTCGAAGTGATAGTCCTGGCTGTGTTTTGTAAAGATGTCGGAAGAGTGTTTACATTGCTGTCTCCACGTCGATGATGATCTGTTCCACGTCGGGCTTGGTTGTAACCGCGTATCCTAATCCTTTGTTGAGATGAGTCAGTTGTTCTTCCGTGAATGCGGTCGTCGATCGGTTAACAACCAGTCTCTTCATCGATGGATGGTGGACCTTCGGTTGTCGTGTTGATGGTGGGTGTAAGTTTGGTCTGTTCCCTTGGTGTGATGTGTGGTCCGAGTCTGTTGGGACTCTATTCTCAGCTTGTTGAGTTTCCTATCGAGAAACCTGTTCGTTTCCTATTTGATTCGCTGACTATCCTCTGCTACCTTGACTCGGGATAAGAACTCCTGGAACCTTTGCGGGATACTCCTTTGGCTGACTTCGCTGCACTAATAAGTATGCTAGGTATAAATAGAGAAAAGAAGCAGGCTGAGATCTTAGTACACTTGTTTTTGACTCGGGATAGGTATGAGACAAACTAATAATAAGATAGGTCTATATACAAATGCATGTGACTAGGTAAACGTTTGTTATTTAGGAAATAGCATATATGCACGGCAGGTGGCGAAGGTTTTCTTCAGGTCGAGTTGTGCTAGTACGAGACACTGAAGAAGTCTGCACGTTGTAGACGAAACACCGCGTATCTGTCGAAGATAAGCAAAGGTAGTTGGAATTAAATGGAAGATACTCAATTCTTCTTCTAATTTCTAGTTACAGGTATTCCACAACAGCTCAAAACCCTCTAGGATTCATCATGAACGCAAGCCGTCAGAGCCCAACAAATTCATCGGATTGAAGAAAACCATCGCCGCACTTAGGAAGGACGTAGCATTTCTGAAGAAATGCTTAAAATATAAAGTTGTAGCTCAGTAAGTCATAGGATTAAAATACGAATATCGACACCTGCCCACATCGTCAGGAAAATGGAAGCAGAATTCATCAAGGACAACATCAAACGACTATTCAACAAACTGACCGGAAAACTTTCGGAGTGCTATTCTCTGCACCTGAAGCAGCCAAGCGAGTATCCTGCAAAGTTCCAGGAGTTCTATCTCGAGTCAAGGTAGCAGAGGAAGATGCGAATCAAATAGGAAACGAACGGTTCTTGCATAGAAACTCCAACCAGCTGAGAATAGAATCCCAACAGACTCGGACCACACATCACACCGGGAACAGACCAAACTTACACCCACCATCAACTACGACACCGATGGTCCACTCCATTGAAGGACTGGTTGTTAACCGATCGACGACCGCATTCACGGAAGAACAACTGACTCATCTCAACAAAGGATTAGGATACGCGGTTACAACCAAGCCCGACGTGGAAAACAGATCATCATCGACGTGAGCATGTAGCAATTACAAACACTCTTCCGACATCTTTACAAAACACAGCCAGGACTATCACTTCGAACATTATTATGACGGACAGAAACAAAAACACAAACAACGAGAAAGAAATTCGCATCGTTAGGCGAGCTGAAGTCAAAGCCTGCTTTTTACCCAAAAGCAGTACTAAAGGCAACAGAGTCGGGGTCACCGCGGATAAGGAGGACTGCGAGCATGGGCAGATGGCTTCCAAGATCAAGGTAATGGTCCTTATAGGCAGCTGCGGGCAGACCCTCACCAAAACATGGTGAAACACGTGGACAAAACACTAAAAGAGTGTAAAAGCAGTATTAGGGGATGCAGCATGTCCGTCTCGGTGAACCTACCCCATCCCCTGTGGAATCAAAAGGCTCTCCAAAAGTCCACAAAACCCGGAAACGAAACAGAGGGAGATTGCTCTCATCTGTAGGACTCTCCAGCCCATAAAGCTAGCAAAATGGCTAGTAAAAGAACTTCCTCAAGGTATCTCCGAGCAATTCCCAACAAGCCTGGGGTCCTGCAACTCCCAGGAATTTGCACAACAGCTACAGTCACTGCAGGTCATATGTTAAATTGACAGTGACGCTAAATGGTATCTCTTCGACGTCACAGCCCTCTTCCCTAGCGTACCGACCGAGGACGTACAACCAACCTTCTAGGAAGATTGGCTTTTGAAACAAGGAGATGACACAACATGGGGCCGCAATAGGTACGGATGCACTCTAGCTGACCCGACTTTGCATGGAAGAGAAACTACTTCACTTTCAGAGGATCATTCTATAAACAATCGAGTGCTGAGCCCCTATGGGAAATCCTTCATCCTCTATTGACCTCTGGTGAACTGTTTATGGCGAATTCGGGAACAATCCTAAAAGCGAAAGGATTACTCCAACCCGTTGGTGGAGATACGTCGACGACATCTTCGCCGTCGTGAAAAAAGACGATCTCTCCCTGATTCTTCAGGCAATCAACAAATCTCCGGCGAAAAGTACGTATCAAGTTCACCCATGAAATAGAAAGGCGATGGAAATTCTGTATTCCTCGACCTTCTAGTAAAGAGAGAATTATTGTCGCCATCTCCTTCAGAGTTTGAAATTCCTCAGAAAACTTCCAAATAAACACCCAAAAAGAGCATCTCATACACTTCCAAACCACTTTTCAGCACAAAAATGGCTACCACCACATGATCCACTGGATGTTGATCTTCCTCTCAATAAAATCAGAAAAGCTAAAGAATTAGCATATATCTTCGAAATTGCCAGATCAATGGGCACAGCAGTGACAATTCAAGCGATCATCAACAAAAAGGGAAAACATCTTCATAGAAAATCACCACACCTCTCAGACTCACCTGAAACTCCCCAAAACGTGTATCCGTCCTTCGACAAAGACATTACACAAAAAGCTAAAACCATTGACTCTAGGAATCGGTTTAGACCAGTTTTTTCTAGTAGGCATAACCACCAGTATCGATGTTGTATTCTACCAAGACTCAGTAGACACATTAGGTAGTGCAGGAGCATACAGAACTGGCGTAAACACCGCAAAAACATATGTAGGTCAACAAAAGAGAACTCCTGGGCAACAAGGTTCGGGCGACATCTAGCGGAGGTGACTAAGGCACAGCAACAGAACGAGAAAAGAAATTTCGCTATAACTCAAACCGTTAGTCGCAGAAACACATCTTCATACGGAAACTACGACACAACGACAAGAATGACATCACAATATTACGGATCATAATTACACCCTGGAAATTAGATTGCCTAAGAAAGCTTAGAATTAAACAAACAACAGAACACAAATCTACTAAACAAAGACCAAGGCAACGGTTACATATGGCCTTTCAACCTAATACCCAACGACATCAAACCTGACGAAGGAGCACCTGCTGCTACACAATAAGTAGGTTAGGTACATAGATGGAAAAAGTGAGGTAGATATTAAGTACAATTTGTTTTTGACCCAGGATAGATATGCGCAAAAATAATAACAAGACAGTATGTCAGCCACAACGATAGGTAAACGCTTTGTATTTAGAAAAATAGTATATAAGGCAGGTGGCGAAGGTTTTCTAAGCCGAGTTATTAGTACGAGACATCAAGAAGTTCAGCATTGTAGATGCAGCCACGCGTATCTGTCGGAAGATAAGCAAAGGTAGTTGGAATTACATCGTAAAGACACGATATGATTTTTCTTCAACTTCTAGCCGCCAGTGTTGTAAAAGTGAGTGTTTTCAAAATATTACGTTTATTGTTTGTTAGCCAAGCAGCCAACAGGTACAGAATGTGGATTTGAAAACTTCGCCAACATGGCCAACTCTCTGATTAAACAGCACGCTCAGAAAAAAGTACTCAAACGGAGCAAAGAATGTGGGGCATAAATGTAGGTATAATTATGTTTACTCATTTACTAGGTTCAAATTACTTGCTTTTGGGTAAATTTTACATAATAAGTTATTTTATATCCGATGGGTAGGTTAACATGATTATATCTTAACGTTGGTTTCCTACAGGTAAAATTGATCCAATAGGTACTTTTTTCTAAGCGTAGAGACGTTATAACGCGTCACGGCGTTGAGCCTCGTTTTAGTTATGCTTAATTTTGTCTGGATATTCTGAAAATATATGAATTATAGTGTTTGGACACTACCGCGAAATTTTACAAAAGTGATACATGTGAAGTGAATTTATTACAACACGGATATCAACGTGTTGCAGGGAGCTTATTTAACAACACCATTATATACATGTGAAGATAAATAAAGTGAAATTTTTTATTAATTTTTGATCACATTTTGGTGGTTGGTGCTAAATTATTGTACTACAACATTAAGTGAGTTGCGCGGTTTCATGGAAAACGTATAATATATAGTTCCAGTATCAGAGCTTTCGTAGTTTTTAAGATTTGAGCATATTTATTGCGTGGTTCATAATACCCCTACCAGGCGCTTTTTGCACTGTTCTCCCTGTATTGAAAGTTGTCTTTACGATATACAAAACATATTTTTTTTGCACATCTTTAATAGGTGACTTTGAATCTCCTGGGTTGCGTCTGTCGCCTCCCAAGGGTGTTTGAAACGGAGTCCGGGAAGAGACTTCAGTTTGGTCTTTTTAGCCAGTGTTATCGTAGTTCGAGTTACATTGATTATCGATATTGGTTGGTTATCCTAGTTATTGTATGTTCCGGTGAGTCAATTTGTTATTCCGTTTGATTTGCCAATTTGGCTTTTCAGTTTTTCTTCATGTAGTCGATTTTTTTCTTGCCGGGTTTATTATTATCCGCCGCGCGACAGCGCCATCGAAGTGGGTAACCCGTGCTGAAATGTTTTCGACGCTGTAGCTCGATAGTTGTCGCCGCCATAGAAGAATCCGTTGGAAAAGTAAGATACCGAGTGGTGATAAATTTGACAGCCTGGCGTTAAAGCAGCAGTATTTAACGAAAGTGAAAATGTTTAATAAATTCAAACGAAATTTTAATTAAAAAGCGGTTTGTTAAAAGGGACAAGAAAAATATTAAATCGCAAACAGGGTATTATTTTGATTTAATTTTATTACGCTGAAATGTCTTTATTGAGAAGTTTTGTATTTTTTCTTACATATTATTAAATATACCGCTTTAATTAGAATTTCATTAGAATTTTTGCGTTACTCTTGAAATGTTCGTCCTATACTTTAACATGGGGAGCCGTCGATTTATCACCACCTGGTGTCTTCTTTCGTTTCAACCTGGATTCTTCCATAAATGCTATAACCATAGTGATTCCAGAGTACAGAGATATGCGGTTGGCCATGTTGAGCCAATCGAGCAGCGAGAACTGCCAAAATCTGCTTTAAAACGAGCATGTTTATTGCTTCAAGCGAAGCTTTTCGATTGCCAGGTATTGAAATGGAGTTAAAATAAATGGTTTATATTTAATACGCTTTAACATCAAAAAATGAACTGGCCTGTATTCTGCAGGAGCCTCCGTGGTGTAATAAAGGCTACAATAATTTATTATTATCCAAAATTGATAATGTTGCTTGTGTTGCTGAGATGAAAGTTTGTCGGAATTTGTACAGAAGGCTATTTTTTCATTTTTTGTCAATTAATTTCACTGGTGCTACCTTGGAATAGAGAATCTCATTCCAGTGTCTAAATTTCGTCTGCTCGTTTGGTTCGCGATCTCCCTCATAGCTCATTCTATTTTACCGGTGTTCGCATTTCCGGGAAATCAAGCTTATGAAACATACAATCCGATGATTCTTTCTACATCGGCGGTCGTAGTGTAACTTTGCAATACACTTTATAGATGATGGTTTTTTATAAATATATAACAAAACAGATTACTTGCACGCAGTAAACAAACAATGGAAGCTGATAAATGACGGTTACAAAAAGCCGTAACATTTTACTCTGCAAGTGTTAGCAGATTTTGTAAATGTGCTGAACACCGCTGCTAAACCAACGGTGATTGAATTTCCGCACATTCTGTAATTGAGGATCACTAGTTGTCGTCGGCAAAATTACAGTAAGTTTCCCTTTTACCCATTAATGGGTATTTTCATTGTTATTGTTATTCATCCTGTGGACATTTTTACCATTTTACCGTAAATCATATTGGACCATTTAAATGCAGACGCAGTTTTTCAGCAAAATGCGTAAAAATCCACAGGAGGAATAACAATATTAATAAATCAAAAACGCGAATGGGTAGTACAAAGCCTACCGTGGAGTGTAGTAGACATACTGGATGATGGAAAAGTTGTGGGCTATTATCGGGAAGCTAGTGACGATGGTGGAGCGACGTAGAAACCTTTTGGTTTGTTTTAAGGTGAAAAAACCATAGCGGGACAGCCCATCGGGGCCAGCTGTTGACGTACGATTGCCGGAAGCACGAAGAATTCAAATCGCCATTTTTATGAGTGGTCAATTGGTTTTCCAAATCTAATTCCCATACACTAATCGTCTGCACTACAACTCATTATTTGATACATAATATCTTGCTTTCTACCGTACACATGTATGACATCAAGATATCATTTATATCACGTAATATACCTTAGAAAGCGAATGAGTTATTACCGTCTAAACTTTTACCTGCGAGGTTGCTTCGTTCACTCCACCTGCATATGAGCCATTAGGTTTATAATAACGCTGCTAAAAGCGTGCAAATGTCGAAAACATTACGTTTGGCATACGAGATATTTTTTCGCAACGGTAACACCTCAAACCAAGCCCCCAGCAATACCAAAAGACTTGTCAACTTTCTTCCAGTGTTTTGATGGCCCTGAAAAGGGCTATTTTGAGTCTGGCGGGAACAGCCACGCCACCACCTCTCATTTCGCCGCGAAGCTGGTTTTTCCCGTGAAACCTCAAAGCCTGGCTAGCTTCCCGGCAGTGCTGGGACTTATAAAGGCGTATTAATTTCCAGAGACGTTAGTCATCTTAAAATTGATTAGGTCAAATGGTGGCTACGTTTTTCAATCCACCGGAAATTTCATTTTGCGAAGCTGCTCATAATGCTATCGCTTTGGAGGAATGACCGAAGCGTTCTTTTAACAAAAATATTTTTTATGAATCTCAAACTATTTTTTTTCGATTTTTAAACAAGAAAAATCTAAATCATTTTGATTTTTACAAACGGACATGCAGTATAACAAAGTGACATTTATGCAGCGTGGTTGCAATTTAATTTTCAGTTACAGGGTTCCCATTATGACATGTATGTCAATTTTCGTATGCTAAAAATCACGTTGATTCGTTGGTCTGTAGCCTATTTTTGTAGCATGTTTCATGGTGAAATAGAATGGTATGTCTTGCGATCATTATAAGTTTTTAAAATGTTTTTTTTCAATAGTTTCGCTTACAAAATTAAAAAATATATTAAACAGCTCGGCATATTATTATATTTACTATCGAACATTGAAATAATCCACATACCGCCAGTGGAATACCCTCATTGGACGACTGATCAGAATTGGGAAGTAAATATGGAAGGTACCCTCTTGCTAACTCTTTAGATAGGCATTCGGTGGTTCCCAAAAATCACCGTTTGGTTTTTGCCAATGATACGGCCTCTGAAGGTATTTTTCACGACCGTTGAGGAGGCCGCAACTAACGCGTAGAAGATAGCAAGGGGAACCTGACAGACTTGGTAGGCTACATGCTGCGACATTTACTTTTCAAAATTATTTGATTCTCATCGAATGATTGAAATTTAAAACAGCACAAAAAGAAAATATTCAACCAAACAACCATTTAATGTTAAAAAAATTGATTTGGTCGTACTGAAAAGGACGGATTTAGTTGACTGGTGCCGGTTACTGTTCGCAATTGAACCGTGGCTTTGGACCGCTCGTCGGTGCGGGTGACGGGATGATTTCCTCCTGTTCCAAGGTTAAGCCACGGGCGGTTTTTCCAACTCGGGTTACCCAAGCAGCTTTCTTTTCGCAGCGGTTGACGAGCATCGGGCCCAACAGGCCAACCGTACTTCCAGCTTGAAGTCATTCAATGCTCACCAGTGCACCTTCCAGTGCTTCGCCGCCTATTGCGTTGCTTCCGGCACATTTTGCTACCAAAAGGTAATACGACTACCGTGCGACCGAAACCGCAATTTCTGCCGATTCTGCTGGTAATGGCGTTTGGATGCTATTGCATGAAAGAAGGCGGTACCAACGAAGCCGCACGGACAAACCGTAATTGCGACGAACTTCTGTTATTGCGTGTCACAATACCAGTTTTATCAGTCTTGAACAGAAATATTCGTTTTCGCTACCGCCAACACTGCCAATCTGCTGCGCACAACCAGAATTACGACGAAACTCAGCGATGGTCGTGGTCTCGATGAAGGTCGCAGTTCGCTCCGAATTATCTCTTCAATTTCGTTCCGTTAGTTGTTCAAACGTTTCGTGATGCACCAAGGACGCAGCGCGTCGTGAATTACCGCGTAAGTGTTCAATTACAAACAACACTATAGGAAAAATTCGAACTAAACAAATCTCTTTAGTTATTTAACTGATCTGGTCATCCTGGTGCGCGACGGTCGATGACGGGCGGAGAAATAGTTTGCGATTCCACTTAGGATTTTAGGATTTTTGTCTCCTTACGGGTGGCTTTTCCTACCAAATTGCGCAGGCTTCAAAATAATTAGTGCACGTTAGATGGATGATTTTTTGTCAAAAATATGTTTAATTTGTTTTTCAATATCAGGGAACGAACGGTATGCACAAATTCAGTAATTCATGACAAATCAACTACATGGTCGGTCTTCAAGTGTGTCGCAGTTCGGTCGGAATTATCCTTCAGACCGTGGACGAATCCAGTTGAAAAAAGGCAAGATACCGCATATGATAAATTCACAGCCCGCGTTAAAGTACAGGACAAACACGAAGCGTCGACCAATTCAAATGAAATTTAATTAAAATGGTTTATTGAAATGATGGAAGAAAAATCCAAAATCTACTTCAACAAAGACATTCTCAGTAAAATAAAAATAAAATAAAATAAATGGCCCCACTGAAAGCGGCATAACAAAAAGGATGGAAGAAAATTCAAACCGTACAAATAGAGGATTGCAAGAAGCCCCGATTTTTTCTTCCATTATACAAATAAACCGCTTTCAATTAGAATTTTATTGAATTTTTGTTTACCAAAAATTTATCTTATTTCCTAACAGGGTTTTCGCCAAATTTATCACCACTCTCGTGTCTTTTTCTTTGTCCAAATCAGGATCGTAACTTGCTCGTTCTTACAGTTCTGATAATACCCGGGACGCAAATATTGAAAACACGTCATTTCTTCCTTTGGTCCCTTGTTGTGAGAAATATTTCTAAATTTTTTTTTTTCACCTTGCTTCTACAGTCCCAATTTCCTTATGATAAATACGTGCGTACCTAGTTTCATCGTCTACGAACAGTTTTTCATTTGAAATTATGTTAAAGGTCCTCTTTGGCGAAATTGAAAAAATTTGTCATTGGCTTCTCCTTTGTCCCCCTTTGGGAGAATACGCAAAATTTCACGTCATTTTCCTTGGTGCCTCTTTTGTAGCCGCGGGTTATACTTGTTCTCTCAATTTTGGTCGGCAGTCCACTTTGACAACAAGGTAACGTGACAAGCCATCTCTTCGTGTCTGCTTATCGAAAATTATGCCAAAGGTCCCCTTTGGCGAAATTGAAAATAATTTGTCGTCAATACTTCCCTTTGGTCCCCCCTCAGAGAATGGCGAAAAAAATTTTATTTTTTCAATTTTATTATAGTCCACTTTGACAACACAGTACCTAGTTTCATATCCTCAAGCGACTCAGTTTTTTCATCGGAAACAGCAAGAGTCCTTCTTTGGCGAAACAGGTTACTTGTCATTATTTTCCTTTATCCGTGTTATTCGGGGGGAGAATATGGTACATTTTTTTCAATTTTGCCTATAGTCCACCTTTACGTCACATACCCAGTTGCACCTCTACGATCAGTTTTTTACCGGAACAGGTTAAAGGTTCTCTTTACAATTTAAAAAATTTGGTCGACAACATTTCTTTGGTCCCCCTTGTGATAGTCATTACATGGTGTTTTTTTCAATTTTGCCGCAGTCCCACCTTTGACAACATGGCACCCAGTTTCATCTCTACGACCAGTTTTTCATCGGAAATTATGCCAATGGTCCTTCTTTTGGCGAAATTGAAAAAATTTAGCTTTCATTTCTCCTTGGTCCCTTTTTGTGAGAATATAGTGTTAAATTTTTTTTCTACCCTTGTTTGATAGTCCTGCCCTTTGATAAATACAGCACCTAGTTTCATCTCTACGACCAGTTTTCATCGGAAATTATGCTGTAAGGTCCTCATGAAACAGTGTCAATTTGGTTTTCGTCAGCTCTCTCTACCGGAAAGGTTCTTTATAAATATGGCAAACATTCTTTTTTTTCAATTTTGGCTCATAGTCCCCCTCTTTGACAATACGGTACCTAGTTTCATCCTCATGACCAGTTTTTCATCGAAATTATGCCAAAGGTCCTCTTTGGCGAAAGTGTAGAAACTTGGTTGTCATTTCCTTCCTTTATCCCTCTTTGGGAGAATACAGAATGGTACTATCGTCATTTTTCCTTGGTCCCCCTGTGAGAATATGGCGAAAATTTTTTTTTCACCTTGGCCTCATAGTCCCACCTATTGACAATACGGCACCTAGTTTCATCCTCTTCATGACCAGTTTTTCATCAAAATGGCGCCAAAGGTCAACTCATGAAAGTAGTGCACTCCAATGTCAATTCTCCCTTTGGTCCTTCTGAGAAGGTATGAAAAATTCAGTTTTTTTTCAATTTTGGCTTGGCAGTCCCACCTTATGATACCATGGCACTCCAGTCGGTAACTTCACATCGTGTCATTTGAAATTATGCTAAAGGTCCCCTTGCTGGAAATTGAAAAAATATGTCAATCCTCCATTGTCATCAGACCTTCATTGTGGGGATAGAACAAGGGCGAAATTTTTTTTTTTCAATTTT